>JAGFPH010002845.1:6948-32529 GCA_018207615.1 Philaenus spumarius | reverse complement strand
CAACACTATCCTGATTTTTGACATGTTTTAATGAATGACATTTTAAGAACAACTGTAGCTTCGCAAATTAATTATTTACATGTTCAGTAAAAAAAGAATTTAAACAATTAAAACTTGTATAATGGTTAGTTACAATATGAAAATGACCAATAGTCTAAAACAAACTTATAGATAAGGGTAAGAAATAAATGGTATTGCGCGCCTCAAAAGATTTATTACTAAACTATTAAATTTGCGTTTAGAACTTTTCCTTGGATATAAATATAATAAATATCCTAGTTTTTAATTAAAAGTTTTTGCCAAAGTTATAACTTTAAGGTATTAAAGAAGTTTGTAAATATCAACATTGCTCTGATTCTTAACTTGAGTAATAAAAGTAGTTAAAAGAACAGAAATTGTGGAAAATGTACAAATACAATTATTTAAGTACAGTGTATTTTAGAAAATAAATAATAACACAATTAATTATCTTGGAAATATAAATTATTTCAACTTCTGTTTATGTTCACTTTATAATGTATCATAAGTCTGTTCTCTGCCAGTCCCGTCATGGTATATTTACTAGTATTTTTGCCTCGTTAAAATTTCTTCCTCAATCGGATACGTAGATTTTTGAATTTTACATTTCGTAATCAGTTTTCTTTTCATAACATAGTGTTGTATAGGTTTAGTTCACAGGATTCTGTGTGGTCCGTATGTGGTGGATGCACAGTAGATCTTGTACCGCAGTCTACACAGATTATCTCGCACTATATATGTTGTAAATTCCACTGTATATTACCAATTATACTTTCTAAAAATATACATTTATATTTTTAACTGCATTTGTAGACGTTGGAATTGTTATTTCAACATTCACTAAAAAATGTTGCAAACTTTTTTGTGTTAATAATACTGTATTTTGATTCATTTTACTTTATTAGTCATGTTGTATTGGAATGTGTCCAATTTTAAAAATAAGTTCACCAATTCTGTAAAACACAATTCAAAATTTAGTTAACTATTTTTCCATTTAATCTATAACTCCACGCCGTTCTTTTTATAAAATACAATTACCATTTACCACAATATGAGAACAAGTTTGGTTTTATCATTAGAGAGACCATTATCATATAATATAATATAGATATAGGAGTAAAGCCTCATATATTGCCAACAATGCTATTGGCAATGGCTAAGCCTATGGGGACGCGTTTAACAAGTGTGAAGTGCCATGATGCGAGCTACAAGACAGATCGCGGTACACTCGTCGCGTTGGGGAACATACGCAGTTGCTTCAACTCTCGCCCAGCAGACACGAGTATTTTACTTAACTTTATGTTGTAGAATGTATAAAATGAATTATTCACGGATAAGACTATGGTTATTAGATCTAACCTAATTTAAAATGACTTCAGAATTACCAGATGCTGTTTTTAACGACTACTTCGGAATGAACCGAAGCCAATTCATAGACGTGTATGGGATGATAAATATATATTAAGTTCTTTCTATGTATATACCTTAAATGTTTTCACTTGTTAGTTTATGACTTTATAAAGACATATTTTTTTTTACAGGGTCAATGTAAAACGCCAAATATTTTATTTAAAACTAGCTGACCCAATCCGGCTTTGCACTGATAGACAAATCAAAGTTAAATTTAACAAAACATATATTATATTAATAAATATAAATTACACTATGTATTCCTTATGGGGATTTTTAGTAACTTTGACCTCCCAAACCTCCCCTAAGATTTCGAATTTTTTTAAAACCTTTCTTAGAGAGCACCTACAGCCCAGGAGGAAGCTACATACCAAATTTCAATCAAATCCGTTCAGTAGTTTTAGATAAATCGCGATTTAGTCAATTTGACCCCCCAAAACCCCCCTAAAATGTCGAATTTTTTAAAACCTTTCTTAGAGAGCACCTGTGGCAATAGAGGAAGCTACATACCAAATTTCGTTTCGATCCCTTCAGTAGTTTTTGAGAAATCGTGATCAGTGAGTCAGTGGATTTGGCTTTTATATACCAGGTGTCTTAAAAGTCCCACTCCCCTCCTTTAACTTTTGTGTTTGTTAAAACAAACAAATATCCTTTGGGGAACGATACTAACTTAGCCCAAAGTATCTTTTTAAGCAATCGGAAATTTTGAGTGTCCACTAAAAATGGGGGATTTTGGGGGCAACTCAAAATTTTGAAATGGGAAGGAAGTATGGTCATGTGATACCTCATTTTAAAGATATATTTAAGACTAGGAAAATGACATAAATAAAATAAAAATCGGACCACCCAAAACAAAATGGCGGCCTTAAACGTGTTGAAATAAATCGTCATAAAGTTGCTAATATCTCGAAAAGGAAGAGTTTTAAGGAAACATTTCAAGAGACAAAAAATGTTTAGCTACACATTTGACCCTTTCCCTTCCCCAGGCCTCAAAGCGAGACAATTAGTAAAATTGAACTACCCCACTTTCCCTTTTGTTTTAGTCTTATCACTTGGGTTACAGTAGGCGTAGAATTTAAAAAAATATGTTTACAGTGTTCCTATTTAATTTTCCTATCATTGTATATCTTAAAACATTTGATTTGGTTAATTAATATTTTTGATTAATTTGCCTGTAGTTGGCCCACTTGCATTGACGATCTTTGATCAACGCTCAACTTCGAACATGAAACCTTTCCCTTTACTGGATGTTTCTTTTAGTTTGATAATTTGTGACATATTCTTCCCGAAAATACTGTCCCACTGGATCATGTGTTCCGATCTTTTTCTGGGTTGCGGTACTGGGCCTTATTCATCTTCCTCACTCCGTACAAATTCGATTTATAGTCGTGCAACCTCGCGTTCTGATTCTGCGACTTTTCGCGATTCCGATCGGCGGCTTTTCGGATTACGCGGTTTTTCGTTCCGTTTAACTTTTAATGTTTTTCTTTTTATTTCTTTTGATGCACTTTGCCGTTTACCGCTTTTGAATTCTTTCACTTTTGGCGAAGTTACAACCCTTTTGGTGATTTTACTTTTTCTTAAAATTGGTTATTTCAGTTTTTACACTACTAGCTAAACCCATCTATTTCTCACGTGCTTTTACACAGACTGGAAGTATTGACTTCATTAATACATTAAACTTTTCATGAGCTTATCTATTATTGGCCTACATATTTGAACCTTTACTTTCATTTATAAAAACGTTAATATCTTTTAACCATTTTACTTTTTCTATTTGAAAATTGGATAACTATGCAATATTTTCCCTTCCCTCTATTCTGTTAAACAATTTATTGTAAAACTTATTTTAATTTAAACTTGCTATTATAGTTATCCTTTTTCTTAAATTTAATTAATTAGATTTTTTGTCTTAAGGTACTTGTATTTACTTTACAATTATTTTGAAATTTGTTCAAAAATAAAACTTAAATTATGTATTATCATTTTTATTGGTTAATATCATTTTACTGAGGACTTTCTTCTAGAAACTTCATTAACATATTTTAATCCATTCTTAATTCTTTATAGTAGTTTAACATTTTTAAAATAACTTTTTTATTAACTTTAATTTCCCATTGTTTTCTAGGCTTCATGTTAAGTTTGGTCTGCTGTAGGCTACTTTGCCCTTTGAAAGTTTGCTGTAATAGCTTTGTACTATCTTGTCTGAAGGACTTATTTTAAAAAAATATTTTTTACTTTCTCACTATACTATAGTATATAGAAAGTATAGTGGTCGCAAAAAAATTGATTTTGAGATTTGTGTGTAAATATCCGTTTTGGGACCCCATGAGTTCAAAAAAGTGTTTTTTACAAAATTTCTGTCTGTATGTCTGTACATATGTATGTCTGTATGTCTGTCTGCATGTATGTAAGAATGTATGTATGTATGTATGTCTGTATGTATACAAAGCTAGAGCGAAAACTATTCGATCGATTTCAAACAAATTTGCACCAGACATTTCAAGTAGGCCTGTATAGATGCACTATAAACGGTTTTGTACAAATTTGATAAACAACTCCCATTTTGGCCAAAAAACCCCCAAAAAATCAGTTATTATTTTTTTATAAAAAAAACGGCTCCAACGATTTGATAAAATTTTGCTTATTTGTAGTCTTTAATGTACCCTACCATATGCAAGAAACCGCATCTTCTAAACATTCTCGTTTATCTAATAACAATAATAATAACTGATTTTGGGGGTTTTTTGGCCGAAAAGAGGGTTGTTTTTCAAAAATTAAAATTAAATCTTTTCGTGCATATATACAGGATTAATTGACGTGTTTGGTGCAAATTTATTCCAAATCGATCGAATAATGTTCTCTCTAGCTAATAATAATATTTATTAGTAAATCTCTACTTTAATATCACCTCTCTTACCCCTCCTACAATTTTGAAGTTACAGTGAATCTGTTTAATAATTTAAATATATGCCAGTTCCTGGTAACGTTTATTACAATTAAACTGAAAACATATCGAATTGAGCGTTTAGGCCTTCTTTAATCCGTCTGAAAACGTAAAAAGACTAAACTGATTGATTAATTTGACAAGATTTAAATAATGAAATATAATTTATATTTATAAAACAATACTTAGTATTACAATGTGATGCATTATAATATTAGTAATTTTCGAATTTATTGAATACATCTGAATCTCTCTATAAGAGTTCATTTTAACATTGAAACGATTTGCAGATTGCGCGTTAAAAACACATTAAAGTGTATAGGTTTTTATCTCAATTAAATAAATAAAACACTCTAGGAATCAATGAAGATTAGAGTGCACTGCTAAAATGTTCATGGTTTACAATTATTTAGTAAAACGTACTTGCACAAAATGTAACAATTAAAGTGATGAGAGGATTTAACACAAAATAAATGTTTTAGTGTTATTGCCAAATGACCGATTGATCAGAAGCACTTCGACGAATTTTTCTGTCACATTTTACATTGGAATATATAGTTTAATTACAAAGAAATTTTATTGTTAAAATTTAGGACTTTGTAACGTTCGAAAAAATTTAAAACACAGTTTGAAGTTGGAAAAAAAGATTACAATTAAAAATCTTAATTAAAAATCTCTTACAGTAAATTGATTCAAATTGAGTGTTATATATAGATAAATTAAAATTATTAAAAGAACTTGAAGAAGTTTAAACTATAGACGATGAATATTTAATTTACTTATTCTTATCTTTGGACATGCTAGTTAATTTGAAATTCACTTAACTTGAACGTTAGACAGAATGCAATTAAATTTTGAGCAAATATAATAGGTACCTAAATAATTTATACTAAAGTATACAATTTCTATTTAGTTGGCTCAATAGGTGAGATTATTCGAGCAAACTGTGATACGAAAGCTAGGAACGTGAAACAAATGGTAGTATTATTTGTTGCCTGCACAGAAAGCAAATTTATTTTAAATGAATTCAATCATCGTTGCATTATGATTAATGTGCGCGTAGTCTTCAGCCACACTTTGCTCAAGATCGTTAATGTTTTTGATTCTTATCGAACACACGTTACGTAATGAAATTAAATATTAACTAATCTTTGTGCTTCTACTAAATACTAGCTGACCCGTGCGAAGCATTCTCATATTCAGTGTTGCCAAAATATCCCTACAACTTACTTGATCTTACATCACTGTTACTTTCGGACTCTTTATTTTTTTCGTATAATTGTATTTTGTATATTTTTCCGGTGTAGCGGATAAGGAAAGCTTTAAAATTATGCCTCATTCATGTAATTTGATGCTGTATTAAGTAAGTTATGGCGTACCGACAAAAAAATTGCCTTGAGAAATAATATATGTGATAACATTCATAGGTTTGTGGTGTTATTTTAATTATTGAATTACAAATTTATTGACAAATGTTTACTGATAACATTTTATACTTACAGACTTTACTTAAATTCTGCATTAGGTGATGATAGTCAATAGTTTTATTATTGCAGCATTGCCTCCTAAGGAAACTTGTATTAAAGAGGTAAATAATGAAGGCGATATATTATGTCTTTGCCACTAGAATTATGTTTATTTCTGAAGCTTTGTTTAAAATAACCGATCTCAGACGTAATAAATTAAGTCAAAACTATATGAAATTTTGAACAACAGTTTTATAAGCTATTTATATTACTGAAATAATACAAAACTTCGAAATAAACACAAAAATTATATTTCAATTAAAGACACACATCATTGACCTCTTTCTCGTATGTTTTTAGAACAAAGAAAATTTTCAATAGTAAGTTATAATCAAGTACCGTATTCTAAAATCCGTTAAACAACTAAATGAGTCTGAGGGCTGTATTTTATATTAATAACTAAAGTTTAGACAAAAAGTACTTCTAAGCATAATTTAAACAGCTTACTTTGCTTTTAACTACTCACTTCTTTTCGTTTTTGATCTTTTCAATACAATAAAGAATTTGATTGAATGTATTTAATTAATATTTTTTTATGTCGAAGCATTTCTAAAAGTAAACAGTTGTTTTACAAATCAATTTGTACGTTTACTTCATAAAGTAAAGTAAAAAAATGAGTAGGCCTAAATTAAATTAAATTGTTCATAATAAACATAAAAATTTTACATTTTTTTGATGTACAATTTAGCAGTTTCATAATAAAATATTTTGCTTTCTTAAAATATAAAATCATACTGAAGCTATATATTTAAAAACTCAAAACGTGTCAACACATCAATCAGCATTCGTAATGAATAGTTGGTACTTAATAAAGTATATGTTTTACGTCTTAAAGATAGCAAGGCCGTGTTTAAAGACAACATAAATGGTTCTTATATTAGTGATCCAATACACCATATTATGGTGATTTTATTAATGAAAATTAAATATTATTTAGGTATTCTGCACGCTAAGTTATAATAATTGCTCTTTAAATTGTATAGACACCCAATTTAAAATATTTAAATGTAATACTATTTTTGTATGGTCGCTACCAATAAACTATTAAATCTTGAAAGTCATACTTGGTAGGAATTGTTTATTAGTACATGATAAACCTGATAATTAAGGGAATATAATTATGTTTACTTCATTGACTCATGTCAATTTATATTTGGTTGTCATAAAAATTTGAGTAGGTAAGTTAGAAATTGATTATACACACAGGAATATTTTAGTACTGTAAAATAATTATTTAACATTAATTAATGATGTACAATAATGCATTAAATCAATAATTAATATTTAATTCTATAAAGCCTTGTGACGTAAAATATCCATTTTCGTACACAAAATAATGTTTTTAGATAACTATTTATGTACACAAATCATTGCATTAGTTAATGAGAAAAACACAATCGAAACTAATTAGCCAGATTAATACATACACTGTTAATATTAACAGTGTTAAAACAATCAGTTTGAGTGATCTAGTTTGCATCTAAGTTTTAAGATATTAAAAATATAGGGATAATGTTGAAATATTTCGAAATTTTTGTATTTTGGTTTTATTTCATTTAAATTTCGTTAATTTCAATAATTTTAAGGAAGAGATTTTTCAAAGTCAATTAAGAAAAATACAAAACAAAATACAGTTTGTATGTGAACGTTTCATAAGAAAAAATCTCATTATTGTTTTGAAAATGTATACTGTTAAACTCGTAAAATTGTGAATTATTTAAACTTATTGTACTGCTTTTAGAAATAACTAGCCTAATATTTTTAGAGTTTTAAAGTTACAAGGGTTGTTCTTTATAAATTATTTACATAACATTTTTAACTACTCAATATTTTTTATTTGAATATTACACAATCCTTGACGATGCAAATTAGTATTTACTAGTATTTAGTAAGGAAATAAAATATCTCTTTGAGTGTGAATTAGTTGGATTAGCAATAATGCAAAACAACTGATAGTGAACTTTGAATAATTTGGTTTAGTGTAAACTTCATAACTCATCCTGTGAAACAAAATCACGCGAACCAAGTCAGTGTAGTTTGAAATTTAAGCATTTATACAAATTATATAGATACAACCCACTGACTACTCAAATAATATTATTTTGTAAATAGAACTGGTAAAAATTATTGGTGAGTACAGTTAGATATATTTTTCATACCTGTATATGTAGTATTCTTTTTTTTTAACTATTTATTAAAGGGTAATTGATTTTTCATATATCTAAAATAAAAAATTGTTAGAACGCAAATGTTTAAACAATAATACATTTTGAAACTTAATTAAATTTATTTAATATGCTTAATTAATTTTATTTTCATTAATTATTATAGCCTAATTAAATCATCAAGAACCGAACTAAATTCTTGTTTATACAATATTTTGTATTTAGAAATTATACACGTTAAATACTCAAATTACGTAAAACCTTTCCCTATGCATTACATGTATTTAAAAATGGAAACAATTATTAAAATTTAAATAAAAGATATTTTTTTGTGTTTTGAAAATTACGTTTTAAAGATTTGGACCAATACAGGTACATATTTAATATACTATAAATTATTACTAGTACATTGCTGTTTTGGCCATTTACATTATTCTTGAAGAACTTAAATTTACTTTATTCAAGATAAATACTTAATACATTCTGAGGTAATGGACATTATTTCTCCAAATACTAAACTCGAACCATAACAGTTGGTTGATGTGAACTACATTTTTAGTTTAAATTAGTTCATTCACATGAACTAGTGAATAAAGTATTTTCCCAATATCAATGAATTAGGTCAAACATCTGTTTCTGATCACAAAGTAAAGTAACTGATCAATCCTGTTTGTGATAAATTGTACACCTTATGTAGTTAACTTGACTTAATACATGTCCGACTATGAACCTTTTAATTTAAACATTAACTTACAGTATTTCCCTCAAGTACAACTATTTCTATGTACATACATACTGTGATTAAGTATACACTTCAAACACATTTAATATATATAATTGCAAGATGACCATTACTAAACGAACACGTCGTCACTTCAAGATGGAAACCAATTATTAGTTTATTTCAAGTTAGAGACATTAGTTTGTTTTATAGTTCAAACTTTAACAGTACGGATTTGATATAGGGTACTATTTGAAGGTAGCTTTTCTTGATATCTGTTAAATGTATTTTGTTTCATTAGCACTCAAAAATTTACAAAATATAACAGAAAACGTTATAGTTTAGTTAGAAATTGAATAGTTTGTATAAATAGATACAAGATATTGGTGAAAGTAGTGAAGTAGGAAAAGTTTAAAGTATGAAGTATTCAAAACCCTATTATGAAGTTATATTTTATGAAGGTCTTCCGATTGTTTATATAAAATGAATACTATTTTGTAAAGGAAGGAAAATATGTATTGCCATTTTAAATATAAACGGTAAGTAATATAAACTATTTCCTTAAATTGTTTAAACTATTAAATATCATTCATTCTTCATAGGTTTATATATTTCAAAGCCTTAAATAAAATATTTCATACAACTTTCGTCATACCATAGTTTTTTCTTCTCCTTCGTTTATCTATACAAATTTCTCAAATAGGTAAAGTTACTTTGTATGTAAGACAGTTACTTTGGGGTCAAAGACAGACCCTAACTTGAAAAAAAATATTTATTGGAAAATAGTTAAAACGTACAAGAGAAACATAGGTTTAATAGTTTTCAATAAATACAATTCTATCTTCAGAACAAAAATGAAAATAAACATTTCTTACCAGAGGTTGTAACATATTGTGCAGCACAATGAAGTTTCACATCGAGAACAAGGCTGGTAGGTGAAGGTACCAGAAAATGTAAGATTGGTTCCCCAAACTACCGATAGAGTTAATCATTTTATAACAGAACAGAAGAGAACAGAACATTTATTTGTCCTGTACACCACATGTACACATGTACACCATTGCAATAGACTTCGTCACATACAGGCTTAACTATACACGTGAAATTTGGTACCCTTATTTGCTCATATGCGCTAGAGGAAGGATTTCCAAAAAGGAAAGGATTTTTAAATATTTGGTCTTTAAGTGTTGAAACAACCTCTAAAACAATAAATATTGTTTGTTATACTTTCCTTAAAGCTAGGAAGCTTAAATTGTGTACATTTATTTCTTAAAAACACATATAAGTAAACCAGTTTTACATTTTGTTACGTGCTGCTAAGGAGTGAAAATGTGATAACAATTCTTGAAAACAATAAATATTAATTGATATGCCTTCCTTAAAGCTAGAGAGTTTAAATTTGGCTCATAAATTTTAAGAAATTTTTTAAAGATGTAAGCTGATCAAAACTATCCCGATCTATGGATTCGCATATTAAAGACAGTACCTGGGCGACCGAGCATTACTCGGTTTTTTTTTTTAGGAAAATGTATGTAAATACAAATTGCATACTGAATAAATATGAATATTTTTCGAACTTACGTACATATGAACAGTTTATCCTATACTCTAATACGAAATAAAAATAGTTCAACAGATGTCGTTCTCCACAAAAACCTATTTTAAAGGTTAGAAATTTAAAAACTTGTTTTAAGCTTGAAATCAGCTGATAATGGAAATAATATAGGAAACAGCTGATTACTGTTATTATTATAGTCAATAAACATATGTATGTGATGATTTTAAACTCCATAAGCCCAATGTTAAAAATTTTCAATTTTCAAATGAGTTTTTCAGAAAAATACGAGTTTTCCTGAGGTAGTGGTTTTCACCAATCGATTTTTTAGTCACAAAAGCCTCTAATCCCAAACTTTCAGCAAAATCCTTCCGCTGGATCTCGAGATTGCTCGTACAAACACACAAACAAACAAACAAACAGACATTGCTCGTATTAGAGTATAGGATATCTGGGCGAATTGCAACGTTCAGCTAAGTCTGTGATTTACCAATGTTTTGATTCAGTCTTCACTCTGAATTCTTTGTTTTTCTTTTATTTTGATTTAATTTATTCAGTCCACATAACGTGCCACAGACGATTGACGGGCCACCAGTGAAAATAAATACCAAACTAATTCAAAATACATATTGTAATAATTCACTTTCGTAAAATAAAAGATGAAAGAAAATGAAAAAATTACAATTATCTAACTTAGTGATTCAAAAAAATGTTTTAACTTTGAAGCAATTATTTTTGTATTTCTAATTTTTAGGTTAGGTTTTCAAAGTGTAGACCTGAGCCTTGTTGGTTCTTTTAACCTTTATTATAACTGCTGTTCAAAATACGAAATAATTTAATTTGAACATTTAACATTATTTACCACTTTAGTTTTGGGGTTATTATTAATCCTACACCTTTATTATAAAGAAAACATAACACGATTATGCGTATAGAAGGTTCCAACGTTTATAAATGTATAAACGTTTACGTTTATAAACGGTTCAATATAAATTTATTACTTGAAGTTATATGGAAAACCCCAAAGATGAAATACAACAAAGCAAAATTTAAATACATAAAATGTTTATATTGACAAATGATTCACGATCAATGGAATTCTAGTAGCATATCAGTGAAGCTATAATAATAGCACTTAACCCAATAAATACAACAACATTTTCAATTCATTCATATAGTTTATAATTAAAACATATAAGGCTATGTCGCATACGTTAAATGATGTATAACTTTATTATGTAGCTGAGCCTGATCGCTAATTCATTTTCCTCAGGGGCTCACGTCTTGTGAGTACGGGAACTGGCATTCCCGAGGTACCTATGCTGGGTCTAACCTTTCTTCATCTTGTCTTGGGTTGGATCCCTTTGTTCTTTTTACCTATCCTATCTGGTCTCCCTTAATCAAACGGTCTCTCTTGACCAACTTTTTTATTGACCCTGACGCTATTAGATTCGTTGAGGGCTAGGGGTCAGTTCATATTTATCCTACCCTATTCTCTAATTATATCGTAAATGATGATGTTTGACCAAACCACGGATAATCCCCATGGGGGTAAGCCTGCAATGGTTTCACCCCCGTTGGTTCCGATTGGGTGAAAGCCCCGGTGGCCAGCGAAGATAGCTCGGAGTGTGGGGGCGACCAATCAAGCAGAAACGTTTCCGATAGGGTGGAACACTTGGCCCAGACAAATGCTACAAGTGCAAATGTGGATCCGTTCAAGAGGAGCGGAAGAATCGGTAGATCACCGGTACGGCAACGCAGTCTGTTGGTTCCTAGCTCCAGCCCTGAGATTATGAAGATCCCACCAGCAGTGGGCCCGGAGATAAATGAAACCCCACCGCCAATAGGAAATAGAAATCCTATACATGTAGAATCAAGCGTAGTCGTTCAAGAAGCGTAGTCTCCCGGTAAGCAGTATTTGGAGAAGCAAAGAAGAGAAGAGGAGTCAGAGTTGGGAAAGGACTTGGACTTCGTTAAAAGGATGAAGGCTGTCACGACAAGGCAGAAAAACATAAGTGTCGAGGTAAAGACAGATCTTGCTGAACTCGAAGAAATTTTTGAAGTCATGCAGTCTCTTAGAGAGGGGTGGAAGGCGATAGAGAGTCGTCTGCAGCACAAGAATGCTCACAGAAGTAAAAAAGGTAATCAAATAGAAGAAATGAGTAGAAACAAGAGGACGGCTTCTAGCCCTGCTGAAAATGCATATGAGAAAAAAATTAGGGAAGAAGTAATTACAGGAGTGAATGTCGCGGAAAAATCACTAAGCACAGGAGACCACAGCGCGAATAAGGATAAAACAAAGCTGCAGCAAGAAAGAAGGGAGAACAATGATCCGGGAGAGTGGATAAAGAAATGAGCAAAACAGGTTCAGAGGCAGATTAGAGGCTCAAAGGAAGGAGAAATCAGTAATTGAAACACCTGGAAAGGGATACAAAAATCCAGGCTTCACGACACAAGGTACTACGGAGGGAATGAGAAGAAAGCCACTTCAAGGGATAAAGTTACGTCCAGAGGCCATTCTAATAAAACCAGGTGAAGGTAGAACATACGCAGATGTATTAGGAGATATTCGCCGAAAAGTGAAGCCGGAAGAATCGCAGACGGAAATAAAATCAGTTCGTAGGACAAGGAGTGGAGATGTTCTTCTTGAACTAGGACCTAAAACACAAGACAAGGGAGCATTCAGTACAATCCTGAAAAGTGCTTTAGGAGATACGGCTACTATTCGAAATCTGGAACAAAAGGAGACACTAGAAATTAAGGACCTCGATGACCTTACTACTACGGAAGAAGTTCAAGAGGCAATACAGAAGGAGTTGAAAGACCAGATATGCGAGGTAAAGATAACTATTACCAAAGCAAATAGCAGAGGACAAAAGTTAGCCGTTTTCGAGATGGATGCAAGGGAAGCCAGTGAATGAAGACCTCAAGGATAAAGGTCGGTTGGGTATGCTGCAGAATAAGAAGAAGAACTTTCGTTGCCCGCTGCTTTAGGTACCTAGGATACGGACATTATGCTAGGTTTTGCAAGGGCCCGGATAGAAAAGGTATCTGTTATAAGTGCGGGGAAGAAGGACATACTGGCCAGAAGTGTGAAAATGCCCCACATTGTATTATTTGTGCGGATTCAAGGTTTGAGGAGGACCATCTGAAACATGTCTTAGGGTCAGGAATGTGCCCTGCTTTTCGAAAAGCCCTGGACGCTGCGAGAGCAAAGCAACGACAATGATAAAAATCATGCAAGGAAACATGCACAGGAGCAGACTTGCTCACGATTTTCTTTCTTTCTGACCTGAAAAATGAGCATAAGTTCGACATTTTAATTATTAGCGAACAATATCGTGACAGAAATACATCAGGCTGGTTTGCAGATGATCTTGGTACAGCAGCTATATGGGCTCCTGGAAACACAAAGGAGCTTGACATCAAGCTATGGACGTGGACGTGGTTTTGTTTGGGTGAAGATTGGCACGGTTGGAATAGTTAGCTGCTATTTTTCACCGAATGACAGTATAGCTGATTTCCAGGAAAAACTTGATGAAATGGAGGATGCATTGCGAGACATTGGCGGACCTTTCATTGTCGGTGGGGATTTTAATGCCAGAGTGGTTGAATGGGGAATGCCGACGACTAACTCTCGTGGAAGACGTATACTGGATATGGCAGCGCTAAATGGACTCATTGTATTAAATGAAGGAACCACTCCGACCTTTAGAAGACCTGGATTTGGAGAATCGATCCCAGACGTTACATTAGCGTCAGAATCTATAGGAAGGAATATCAAAGGTTGGTAAGTAATTATTTTATTACATTACCTAAAAATATATTTTAGAGGATAAACTAGGATTTTTTAGTTTTAAAAATTTTCTCCGAAAACTTCAATCTTTAGTACTAAAATTTAAAGTTATTGTTCGTATTAATGTGTTTTATTTCAATGCAAAAAATCAGTATTTTAAATTTAAAATAATGAAAACTCTTTTCGGGAAAATGTATACATCAAGCTACAAATAAACCTATTAGTTAGGATGAAGTGGGTCAAAATAGGCTATTATAATTCAAAATTTTAATTGTATTTATGAAAACTTTTTGTTTTTCGAGGAAATAATTAGATGACAAGAATGGGAGGAATGGCTTTGTTGGTTTATGTATATGACTGCGTTTTAAAATTGTAATATATATATTAAATTATTGTCATCATTCAAGATTTTCAACAGTTAAGGATTTGGATGAAATCACTTCATTACATATTAACACAATTCCGGAACAAACTGTTGTATAAGATGTAATAATACAAAACAAATTTTAGCTTTTTTAGAGGAACTATAGTACAGTATAATAAATGCTCTGTAGGCCTAGTTAAATGTAACGAGTGAAAAGTTGTATGATTAGGCCTATATTTAATATAAGTCAATTGACACGTAATAATATATTGCAATATTGCAAAACTAGTTTACACTAGACAAAAGATTACATATAACATTTAGAATTATTTTATTGCACCATTCAAATTAAAGAGAGTGCAAAAGATGGGCAAAAATAACTAAATATTGAAGGTAATTCACGAGGGAAGCTCTAACTAAAGCGAAGAACTCTAGGGAAGCCAATAGCATCGTAAAGAAAATATTATTGTTTGTTGTAAATAAAAACCATTCATCCTCAGAGAGAGAGAAGGGGGGGGAGAGAGAGAGGAAAGAAATTTGTTTATTAATAATGATTCAGTCTTCAATGTAGCACTACTTATTTTTGTAAATCTCTATAAATACAAATTGTAGAAGTTATAGTTAAAACAAAATATTAGAACCATTTGAAAACGTAGAAATAAATCAACGAAATTTAATTTACAATAATTAGTACAGTAAGTAGAGTTGTTTTTAATATAAAATAATGTTTTTAAATAATCCTAGTTTGGTTAAAGTAAAAATAATGTTTTTAAATAGGCATTGAAAATATATTGTTTTACACGATATTTTATAATTTTACTGTAAAAATGCAAATTAAAAAATTTTTGAATAATTTGCTTGAATAAATTTTGCCACTGGTGGTAGGAAGCACCACGAATTCTGACCAATGTTTCAACTACAGCACACGGCTATTAAAATCATACAACAATAAAGTGGGACTTACTTCTCAGATATACTCAACTATAAGGTACTGTTTGCTGCTTGCGAATTTAAAAAATCTTAAGTTTTTGAAAAAAGTATTTCATTGCCTAACATTTTGTATTGTGATAAATTAAACTTCATATCCATGCAATGTGTGTTGTGAGTGTATTTAAATGTACTGTGGTAAATTGTTATTTGTTAATTGTTGTTTAGTTAGTTTCTTAACGCATTAAATAAATGCAAATTATTTTTTTTAAAATTATTAATTCTATAATGAATGAAAAATAGGCAAAACTATCGTCATCAACTTGACAGAAAAGAAAAAAGAACTAAGTATTTATATAATATATCCAGTCCAGTAAGAAAAAAAAGTAAATAATGAAGCATAAAATTATTATAACTCTTTTAAAATTAAAAATAAAAAACAAACAAGTTATTGGAGTTTAAAAGAAATAATATGAACAATCGATATCGATTTATAATAAGAGATTATAAAATCTTTTGTAACATTGACTATTTAAGTTAATGCTTTGTGGTCATACTTTATTTGGCACCAGTAACAACATTAATTTTGATTAGAAATTTGAAAGATAGAAGTAATTCAAAACATTGAATTATCTATCTAATATACCTGAGTGATTGTGGCTACCTGGTCATATTCACGACTTGCGCGGCGATTTATTTAACTTGGTCAGTAAGTCAAGCCTTTATCTTTATTTTTCTAAACTACTCAAAGTTTAAAGGCAACTCGCCGAATGTTTTCTCCCAACAATTTGAATGTTTATATAGTTAATTTTTGTATTGTATAATTTTCCCCCTTTTATTTAAGTAATTTGGATTATTGATAAATATTACTAAATGTATTATTAAAACAATTAAACTTACAATTTTTAAAAGACGTAATATAACTAACCTATATTTACATTTTAGTTTACAATATATTGCTCTTCTTTTATCTACAAGTTGCATAATCACAACAAAACAACTTGGAATGAAAAGTTCTTCTAAAATATACCACGAAAATCAACACTTTTTAGTACATTATTTTTTTACAAATATACTTCTGAAATATAATATTACAACTAACTAAAATGAGATTTGTCATTTACCCTGTGCATATTATATATATATTCTCGGTCATTTCATTAGTAGGTCAGCTTAACTATGCACTTGCTTTGAACTATGGATTATATATTGTTGCAATTAATACATAATCATATGCCTGGCAATTTCTCACTGTGACTCTACCTATGAACATTTAGTGTCTTTTTACAAAATTAATGATTAAATATATTTCCTAATTACTAGTAATATTAAAATTAATTTATGTATGAGATTGTGTTTGCACATCATGGAATTTATATAAATAACAAAGAAGATAATATCCATATAATACATTGCAGTTTTGCATTTTTGAACGTGAAATCATTCAAATGAGAATAACTATATAAATTTGGTCAAGTGTATGAGGAGCAATGGGTTTTCTAATAGTGTAAGAAACAACAATATGTTGGCAATACATTGAACTCGGTTTGATCTTACTATTTCCACGGTCGTAACAGAATTAATTAAGTTTCCATTTACTGAAATAATCCTCTGGTCACACATTTAGAAATACAAATATAATCTTTAAAAAGATTGTAACTGTTAGAAAAATTGCATGCATCTTGATAAACAACGTATGTATTATCTTTAAATTTAGCTAAATATTCCAAATAAATTTGTCTTTAAACCAAAACAAAGTATATTAATTTCATATTTAGTGTTAACTATATACCATTTATTAGACCTTGATTACGTCAAAATTGTGACTAAACTGATATTTGGTTATTCATACTTATATTATAAAGAAGTAAACTTATTTTGAGCCTTTGTAATCTCCATGAAAATACAAAACATATTTGAAAACATGTAGGATGAATTGTTTACAATATTTCAGTAGCATATTATGCCAATTAGTTTTTTATATTGTTTAATTTTAATATTTAAATTTTAGTATAACAATAAAAATAAACTTCTCCCATGGTAACTTATATATGATTTTAATTGATATTGCTATGAAAACTAATAAATATTAATATTTTAACATCTAACTGGTTCCATTAGTATAGAAACAAATACCTAGTAGTTAAAGTAAAAATAACTGAAATGCCAATTTTATAGTCTCAGACTTAACATGTAATAAAATATTTCATCTGCAGTAAAACTGAATGATGTATTGATTTTAAATTGTCTTAATCAAAAGGGTAATAGATTTAATTTAATAAATTATTCGAAACTTATTTGCAAAATACCACATCTGTTTATTTCCTTCGCATACATTTTTTAAAAATGATTCCTACAATAATCTAAACATTTTTGAAATTATCGAGTGCTGATTATAAAGCATCTAATAAATTGCATGAAGATTCAGAGTTTAACAATTGTTTAAAGAATAATCTATACTGGCTAATAACTTCACCTGCTTTTTGGTCTCTTAACCACCTCCAGAAAAAAGGTTTGGTATGGTATGGACAATTTAAACAGTAAATTATACCGAATATGACATAATGTTATAATGTTTTCCTACTGATATGAGATTTGTATAAAGAGCTTTTCTGTAATATTATTGTAAAAGCATGTACGTATATATTTTTGTTTCGAGCCAAGCAAGCTTGCATACGAGTAAATAAACAATCAGCACTGACAATTGGGGTACATAACTATTTATTATGTTTTATAACACATTTTCCATAGTTTTGTCATACGACACAAAGAAAAAGGTTATATCTTCATGCATGAGCTAATATTCCATTATTGTAAATAGGCCAATTTTAGGCTATCTATCAATGTAAGTAAGTTTAAGAAAAAAATAAAAAATTTATGTTGCAATTAGTTACTTTATTGTTGGAGTAGCTATTGTAAAATGCAATTATATCTGAAGATATGGAAAGTTCTGACTTAATGTTATTTATCTTATATTACTTACCTTGCCTTAATGTAATATGAAATTTTTCTCAAGCTAAACTGTAAAAAATGATTGCGTGAAATAATTAATGATACAAAATATCTTGTAAAAATAGATAAAAATGTAATTAGTGGTGAAACTTTAAAGTTAAATCTGCATCTTTTTGAAACTTATTATAAAAGTTTATGTAACAACATTAAAAAAGCTGAATAGTTTTATCGTATTTTTCCCTTTTCTTTTTGAGTAATTTACTAGACTGTCAATAATACACGTACAAAATAAAAGAGTCCAGAAATTAAGAATGACGTTAAATAAATTTAAGAGCAATCTCTGGTATGCATGGATTTGTTGAAAATACAGAAAGAAATTTAATGTGTTGTATTATGTGTTAAAAATTAAATTACAAGCAGTTTTCTAAAAAAAAAATCATATTTGTTCTTTAGTACTGCAACAACTTATCGTATTTTAATTTGAATGACTTCTAGCTAAGAAAGATTTTGGCCAAATCCATGCAAAGTTTTTGAGCGGTCCTCACCAGTGTGTGTGCGGTAGATCAGACGTTATTAAATTTGATGTCTGAAATTAGTAGTTCTATCAAATTAAAAACCAGTAGGTTGCTTAAACATGTTATATTAGGTAGCAACCTTTAAATATAAGTGTAATTTGGATAACTTGGATAACGTTATCTATACTAATATTATAAAGAAGTAAAGTTTGTTTTTTTGTTCGATTGTTTTGTATGTATGTAGGGGGTAATCTTTGGCACTGCTGAACCGATTGAAAAAATATTTTTACTAATAAAAAGCTACACTATCCCTGAGTAACATAGGCTTATAAAAATCATTTCGATAATAACCTTTTTTATTTCAATATTTGTAAATTTAATCGGAAAAAATTCTTAGGTTATTCCTAGAAATTATAACCAACACATGAATTTACATTTATTACCATAGCAACCAATTGATTAAAATAACAGATAATACGGCTGTTTGCTGAAATATTTTTATTAACAGCTGATTTCAAAATTTGAAGCAATAATTTTTGTATTTCTAGCTTTTAGATTAGGGTTTTAGATTGTAGACCTGAGCCTTGCTGGTTCTTTTAACCATTATTATAACTGCTGTTATAAAATATAAGAAACTAGCATTACCCGTCGCGGCTTTGCCCGCAATCTTAATAGTATTATTGAAATTAGGAAATGCTACTTATACCCAGTGCATATTGTTTATATATAATTTTAATTTCTAACATTAATTTAGATATAATTAATTTTAAATTTAAAATTCTTTTGAGTTTAAAAAAAGTCAAAATTTCAAGTTTAAAAAAGTCGAAGTTATTTAAGATTATAAATAAATTTTTACTCAGTAAAGTACAGTATTTATTAAAAAGTGTTAATCATATATTTCTTACATTCAAACTATAGCTTAAGTAAAGCTGCAACGGGAATTCTCATTTACGAAACATTTACATATTTTTAAAATTGAGTTTATAAATGTACATAAAACTAAAAATAATATGTAAATGAGAATCATAAAAAATATATACACTTATGAAAAATGTAAATTTTCCTAAAAATAGACAAATAAATCAATATTAAAGTTTAAATTTAATTATTTCAAAACTTCTTTATACACTGTGTTAGATGTTTTTCCTCCTGTTGACAGAATTAATAAACTTGATGGACTTCTTGTTCTGGAACATCCAACATATAATTGTCCGTGTGAAAAACAATCTTCTCTTAAATCAATTCCAGCTCTTTTTAATGATTGTCCTTGTGACTTATTAATTGTCATTGCGAAGCACACTTTAACAGGAAATTGAATTCTTTTGAAGTCAAAGGGATAGTCTGATGGCATCATAGGTATGCGTGGAATGAAAACTGATTCACCTTTGGCACTTCCAGTAATAACTGTTGCTTCAATAAGATTTTTCTGGAGGGCAGTCACACGCAGACGTGTACCGTTGCACAGTTTTGGAGGGCAAAGGTTTCTCAAAAGCATAATAGGTGCACTAACTTTAAGCGTTAAAACATGTGGTGGAAATCCAGGCGGGTTCAAAGAATTCAGGAACTCTGTTGGAAATTGTACTGCATCATCAACTTTTAAAGCTGAATCAACAGACATATATTGCATTTTTTCGAATTGTAATGAAATTAATAAAATATTATTAATTTCAGAAGTTGTGTCATTTTTTAATGTCAAAATGGCTCTTTCGCATAGCCAGTCAATCGATTTATCTTTAAGATTTTTAATGTCGGGATATATTCTCGATATCAGGTCTTCCAAAGTACTTACTACTGTGCCTAATCCTGTAGGCAAAGTAATCTTTCCTTCTGACCCTGGATAATCGCCGTTTCCAATTTGTAACAGGAGTTCAGAAAACTGCACAGCAGTAAAATTTCCTCTTAAGTAAACTCTTAATTTTTTTGTGAGCGAATGTTTCGTTATTTGAGGCCATAGATATGAACTCTTGATGCAAGCTTCGACTTCATTGGCTCGAGTTCCTCTCGGTACAACTGGTAAAGTCTGACGAAAGTCTCCTGCTAAAAGAACTGTTACTCCACCCATCAAAGTATTCTTTGAGTTTCTTGCAGACATCTGCTCAAAGCTTCGAAGCCTTTTTTATGTGACATTGAGCTCTCATCCCAGACAATCAGTTTGCAATCCTGTAAAATTTTTGCTAGATTTGATTGTTTATTGATATTGCATGAAGGAGTTGTGGTATAATTTAGATTCAATGGCAGCTTAAAGGCTGAATGTGCGGTTTTTCCTCCATCCAATAATGTAGCAGCAATACCAGATGATGCTGTTGCCAAAGCGATGTTATGGCTGCTTCTCACTTTAGCCAAAAGCAAGTTAATGAGGAAAGTTTTACCAGTTCCACCAGGAGCATCTAAAAAGAAAACTTTCCCTAAGTTGGATTCAACGCTGTCTAAAACTCGATCATAAACGATTCGCTGTTCATCTGTTAATGAGGCTTCGTTTTTCAATACAGTTTCATTCAAAGCAACAATATCATAATTAGTTTCTCTCACATAATCTTTGTTTCCTAAAATTTCACCAGATCTTTTTGGATTAGGTAAACCGTATTCTTTCATGTTTAGTCCACCTAAAGCTAGAACAGAATCTTCAAGTAACTCTAAACACCTATTGTATACTAACTCTACTGATGGATTATTTTGTAAATGTTGTCCGTTCAATTGGTTCATAATATCTTCTGAAAGATCACCCTTAAATTTATTCCACAGACTCAATGCATCGGAGAGATGGCAAAATACCAGCATTACACTAAATAGTTCCCGCATTTTAAAAGGTGAGCGTGTTATTGCAGCTTCTTTTAAAGTAAACTCCCATTGCTGGTCATCTTCTAATAACCCGAGCGCCTTGCATGTTGCTTGGAAAGTAGGATACTCAATATGATTTACTGTTTTTAAATAAGAAAAGGATGTTGGGCCTCTAATGTGATGAAGAAGAAGACGGAGATGATAACACTCTACGTTATTGGGATGAATAGTGTATACTCTACCTAAAGCATGATCCTTTCTTACTCCTGGCCAACCTTCTACAGCTTCTCCTCGTTTACGCCGAACAAATTTTTTATTTTGCCATACGTAGTACGAAGGCACTTGTAAGTAATGTAGAGTTTTAGCAAATTCGTCATTTTGGCATAATTCGAAAAATGCCAAAAGAGTTGTTGTTGGTTGATGAATAAGTTTTTCATTTATATTATCCGCAGTAAAGTAAATACGTTGTCCGTTTTCTAGATGAACATCAAGGTGAGTGACAGCTGGATACCTCTCATGAATTGAAAATCCTAAAATTCTCCAAACTGCTTCGGAACTACTTATATATCGACCACTTTCATACATTTTTATTTCATCTATCTCGTTTTTTTTCTCCATAGCAAATGCTGCTTGATCGTTGCCTTTAGTAATATATTTGCAAACGTACTTTATAGACTTTACAGAGCTGGTTATTTCTATATTAATATGGGCGTTAAAAGTACGTAACAAAACAGGGTTATAAGGTACTACCCATCGGTTGTCCAAATCTACTGATTTTATGTTCACCTTAAAACCTCCACCATCTGGCGATCGTCTTTTATATTTTGGATATCCATCTTCACCTCTTCGAGTTTCTTGAAGAAGCATAGCCGGATAATACTTAGTGCAACGCCCATATTTCATGCAAGGAGAGCTTTTATTCAAAATGCCACATGGTCCATGTATCATATTGGCCTTGACTATCTCATAAAGTAGTAGATCTTCATCAGGGTTTGGAATTTCAGCACATACGAATTTATCTATCATATTGGATGAAATTCTATCTTCCAACCATAGCAATATGTGAACATGCGGCAAGCCTCGCTTTTGCCATTCAACAGAATACATGTGACATCGAACTTTTCCAAACAGTTGACCTTTAAACAAAAGATCTGTTAACTCTTTTACTTTACGATTGAAAACTCTTGCAATAATATCAGGACGATGATAATGTTTTTGCCCAGGTAGCAATGATTCTTGAATCTCCTTCCACTTTGGATTGCAAGTGAATGTTATAAATAAATCTGAACTTCCATAATGTCGGACGTAAGTCATTCCATCCTGACCCCTTTCATGCATATACCGAGGTCCTCCAGTAAAAGATGATGGCAATACTACTAATTTTCCAAGTTGATCTGCTTGAACGTCTTGTCTTCCTATGCCGTCTTTTAAATGAATATAGTTATCTGCCCTAAGACTTTTTTGATGATATCTGATATAATTCAATTTTTCCGTCTCTATTTTGGCGTACATGTCAATTAAATACTGACTAAATAAAGCACCATAACGAAGCAAATAGTTATTTTCTCCTTCCCTCTCCATAATTCTGTAGGCATAAAAACAGGCAGCAGATACATTTTTGTTCAAAGGAAGTTTTGTTGTAGGATCACATTGTGAAATGTCTATTGAATATCCATCTTCTCCGTGGCAAAACATAAGCGGATATTGTAGTGCATCATAAGATCTATGAAGTTCACTGATACGTTGTAGTTTATTATCGTGGCTTTGAATGACAATATCCCGCTTTTCGAACTGCTGTCCAACTATTACCAAAGCTACCTCATTAGATGTGGGAGCATTGTAACAACCTCTATGAGCGTTGGCAGGCTTTCTGTCTGCGTGAATCACTATTTGAAAATGTTCGCAATTCTCCGGTACCTTATCTATAGTAGTTTGTAAATCTTTAATGTACGTATTTTCACTATGAAGCATATCTTGCAGCTGTTTAACTAAAAATAGTTTGACATCTGGATAGTTCGAGCACCTAAGTCGAGCTTCTTTTTCATCTTCACCAACAAAATAGATTTGCAAAAATTTAGCCTCTTCTTCTGAATGTGGGAGCAAGCTTCCATATAAATGGTAAACTTGGCCTTGCACTTTAAAAGTTTGCATAAAAACATCTTCAACAATCTGTTTAGCACCAAAAGATGTCATCTGAAAGCAACCGTTGTACCGCCTAATGCGATCAATGAAGTGGCTTTGCCAGGGTGTTCACCAATAAGTAAATTATATAGTGGTTCTGGTGGAGGTTGCAAAGTGGTGAGCTGTACTTTACCAGAACTACAGCACATACCAAGTGTCTCGCCTTTCCATTTAAGAGCATGGCAAAACAGACATTTTTCACTCATAATACCAATGTCATTTTTATAAACTATATTAGGATCATAGGCCAGACCAGAAAGTTTTTTATTTTTCCATATGTGCAGACGAATTTCTGCCCGAAATCCTGGATTATTTCGATCATATAGATTTTGGGATGCTCTATGAACTTCAACATGATTACTTTGATACTTAGCTGCTGCAGCTCTGTGGACTTCTGGGCGATTGTTTTGATAGGCAACGGCTGCTGCTCTGTGCACCTCTGGGTGATTATTTTGATATTTAATTGCTGCTACTCTATGCATTTTTGGGTGACGCATCTGATATGCAGCTGATGTACATCTATTTAAATCGGGGTAATCATCTTGATACTTTTCCACAGCTATTTGATTACCTTTCGGGTTGGTTTGTTTATACTTTTTCACAGCTTGAATATTTTGATTTTTTCGTGTTCTGTTTGTGTACCTAGCACGAAGCTTTTTATTTTTGACATAAATAGTTAATGTAGAATTTTGTGAAACATTGTCTTCGGAAATAGGCAAATACACGTCAAAATGACCACTATTAATATTCCCACTTAGGCGCAATCTTTTTATGGGGAATGTGTCTGTACCAAATTTTGCATAAAGATTATTATTATAATAAACTTCAAACAAAAATGGAAATATCTCACCAGCGGCAACCAATTCGCAATAACCAGCATATACTGAATGTTGATTCATTTCACGTACATACTCCACAGAAGTTGAAAAATTATCACCATTGGAGTTATAAGACATCTCAGCAAAGTTATTCCAATTTTCAGCCACATACGTAACAATTGTTTCTCGTAGCTCCTGACACCTTTCTTGGGTATTAAATAAGAGAAAAGAAAGAGCTCGAAAAAGGCAGGCCCCATCTCCAATGATAGATACAACAGTTTGGGGTATTAACATCTCATTGGCGTTAATCTCATCTATCAACATGTTTTATCACTTTGTTGAACAAAAAAAGTAACTTCATTTAGTTCATTGTATAAAGTTATATAGTACTGTACTATAAATATTGTACTATAAATTATTTGTACATTTACCTTAATTATACTGGTTAATTTTAGTAATATACAAACTAAAATTGGTTTTGCTGTTCCAGTAAATGACACTTAATTTTTCCTAACAAAATTGTTTTATTTAACTATTATAACTTTGGGTTGATTTCACTAACTACTTAATTGGTATACACTTAAAACTCGATTTTTTTTGTAAAATGCACTATTTATATTCATTCAAACGCACAATGTTTGGGTGTATCCCAGTAACATATTTTGTAGAATTTGTTTGTAATATTATTTCTCCATTGTGTGACTTAACTGGAACATTTTCTTAGTTCTCGCTTTGATACAATATTTCTGATGAAACAGTGATGTAATCATTCTTGAGAGGATGTTAAAAGTTAGAATTTAAACAAATATATAAATTATACATAGGCCTACACATATTTCATGTAAACTGTAACACTGAGCAATTAAAATAAACGGTATCATTTAACTGACACAAACTTTCTCCCAACT
>JAGFPH010002844.1:110414-160132 GCA_018207615.1 Philaenus spumarius | reverse complement strand
GTCTCATTTTATCGCTTTGCTCACGCAAGTTGTGTAACAGTGGATCTGGAGGCATGAACCTAATTTAGCCTTAGTCCATTATGAGCTCTATTTTAGAAAAAAACAATCAGAAACAATTGGAGATTATAGTAAAAATGTAGTGTACTAGGTGATTTTGTTGCTCAAAATCAAGATTAGAAAACATTATTAACAAATGTAAAAAATGCATTTTAAATTACAGTCATTACAAAAAGCTTATTTTTTACCACTTTAATATTAAAACATTTATCTTTACAGCAACAAATTATTGTTTACAGAATGTGCCTTACTTTAATGTTACATTTTTTGGAGTGTATTGAGATATAAAAATTTGTTGGCATTTTCCAATCAAGCCATATTGGCGAATTTTCATAGGAAATATGAGCTATTTCAGTTACTCTTATGGCGAGACCTAAGGTCGGAAGTGGTCAATGAGTACCCTTGTACAAGTTCGCACTCTAACGGCCGCATTTCACTTAAACCTTGGTACCCATTTTGGTTTCTAATTCGCTTAGACGAGTTCGTTAGCAAAACATTCCGACAACCGTAAGCACTTTATGACCGCAAGTAAAACATTTTGATTTTTATCTAACAAAATAAATATAGGAGATTATTCTGCACATTTTGCTTTTTACTTGACCTTATAGGCCGTCTCTGGTTTACCGAAAAGCGGCCAAAACATAAAACACCATCAAAAGCGAGTTCGTCCACTGCGAGCGAAGCGAAACAGTTCATAGTCCGAGGGCGTGAGGTCGAGGTGAAACTCAGTGTTTCAGCTGAGAGCCGGGGTCGGAAGGTGAGGTACAAACAAATTCTACTTATATACTTCGTACACTGAGGCAGCTATTCAGCGCCTTTGTGAGTAGAAACAATCCTCAAGTAGTCGGTTAAAACCCTAAAATAAATAATCTTATTTTGAAACGTCGGTAAACTCCCGAAATCGGTTCAGCTGCGTGATCGAAATATTATAAAATTTTGTTTTGATTCTATTAAATAAAGGGCTGCCATTTTGAAAAGGATCGTTGGATTAAATTGGCCGTTTTCCTCGAATTAATTACTACGAAAAGTTTCAACTCGTTCGGTGCAACCGTTTTTGAGATAAACATCGTTTTGTAAAGTAAGACAACGGAGAGTGTCTAAAAACCTAGGCGTTTTTGAAAATAATGTCTTATCTTGACCTTATGAAACGCCCTTTTGATACACTCTGTACATAAGTCAAACGCTTTACCTAACGCATAGAACACAGTGATGGCGTTCGAAGCACGCAATGGTCTCTCGTAGTTGTTTATAAAGCGAGTAAAAGATGAACAACATATTGTTGTCCTTACACTAACTAAATCGTCGATTGGTGACAATATTATGCGACACCCTTAGGGTATATTGCTTAGACATGAATACTTTGTTTTCTCCCCTAATTGCACTAGATGTTGATTTTCCCAAGACGTAATCACCAAGTCAGCTTCAATAATACATACAAACCAGCAAGTGGAGGAAAACAAATTCCATTTCACTTCCCCCTCCTTCTGAGTGCCTTACTGTCTGTATCTTTACCCCAGCTGTGTAAATCCACCCCTACTTCCCCCAGGGGCTGCTTACCAAGTAGAAAGAAGGCGATGGGATGTCACGAAGCACTACAATTAAATTCTTTTCCTTTTATTACACTACAATACTTCTAAACGCTACGCTGGGACTGCGTCACGTGCACTTTAAACGGGACGGAATTAAAGTGCTTGTGTACTACAAAATGTAAAACAGCTGATGCTGTGTCGTTTGGACAGTAACTGCACTTGGCGTATAAAACGTACACAGAGCATGATCCTTGGAACAAAACATTTTTAATAAATAATTTGCCAATGAAAGTGTTTATAAAGGAATTTGAATTTAAACCTTTTTTTAAAAGAAAAAGTACTTTTAGAAATATGTCTTCGTAGTAAACAAAGCGGCTTCATATTTAATTTCATAAACAGGGTGAAGGGTTATTCCATAAACATGGTTATCAATTGTTCGTGATGAACCCGTATAGTTCCGTCCATTGTTATACAGGAGAATCGCATGAAACGGATGGTCCCATATACAAAGTGGCTCCATAAACCACAACGCTATAATCCTTTAGACACAGTGATCCCTCATACTAGGTGGGAAACCATTCAATTTCATATAGAAATTATTCCCAAAAACCTGGTGTACACAGAAAACCCCCATAACTTATTAGATCTCACATAAAGGGCCATACCATAAACCAGATGGCACTTCATACAAAATTGTCAATTTTATTGTCTAGCAAATTAAGGGGGGGATACCCTGTCCGCCATACTGAATCTGATTCATAAGAGCAATGCTACAGAATAAGTCATTTTCTCCGTTAATTCGAATTCGTGGAATAAATTTAAAAATTTGGTTTCATTTTGAAGTACTGTCATATGCGGATGTTGATTGCTGAATACATTTTCAAAAACCATTTTACTGTTTTAATAAAAGTATGATATAAATTGTAAAAAACAGTAAACTTTATTTTTTACTCAGTTGCAAAAAGAGATATTGCAAAAAATCTTAGCAGTCAACATATGTGTCTATTTTACTTTAAGAAAAAATTCAGATTTCATTTTTTGACGAAAATAACACAAAAATATGCCTAAAAGTAAAGTTAGGTTATTTTATCATTTAAATTGGTAGCCAACTTCGCCGTTTTGAATTTATGGAGCCGAGCCTTACGGGTCTGCTGTGGTGGCGGCCATATTGGATTTGAATCCCGTAAGAGCAATGTTAAATTTAAAACCATTTATTTTCGTTAATTTTTTATCATAAAATTGTTTGCAAGGTCTCATTTTAACCACAGTCACAATACGCATCCGTCAATTCTTTTTAAATCCCGTTCACTTTTCACGTAATTGACATTTTTAAGTACCAAGTTTGAACTTTTTTTCCTTACACAAAAAAAATGTATAAATAAAAGAAAATCGCAAGGCGGATCCGCAAATTTATAAAAAATATTCGGTGTTTTTTTAGCACTCAATTTCAAAATTTGGATTTATAAAATGGTTTTAAATGAGGCAATGTCAAAACGCTCAACTGAAAGAAATTGCGCTGTTTGGATACGGCTATAGGAAGAAGCGCTGGAGTCGCCGGTTGCTTTCTCTTTTACTGGAGCAGAACCTTACCAGGAAAACAGTGATTTCATTAATAGAATGATCTCATAAATTAGTGTAATCCAGACAAAAACAAAATAGTATCCTAATAACAATGTAGTCATGTATCCAAGACGATCCCATCAATAGTTAAATCCTACGTAACAGGTAAATTATAAAATTTTAAAACGCCCGAATGGTTGAACAGATTTTCTTAAATGATATCTAAGAACACTCTCGATCAAAACTAAACTAAACCCCCTCTGTTTGCGTCGGGGGTTAATAAATGATCATTTCATAAATCAAATGCACTTCGCACAGAATGACTTCATATTCTAGCCAAGCCCAACAGTGCGATCCTAGGTAAAGGGTGATCCAATAAAATGAATGTAGGTAGTTGTTAGTTTGCATCTAGTTTAGTTTTTAAGTAAATAACCCTTTGAGTTGAGTTTATCAACTCCCATAAAAGCCAGTGTGCGAACGTACGTAACAAAAGCCTACGGCGCATGCTCACGGTTGTATTGTTTGATTTATTCGTTCTGTCGGTCTGCTTCCTGATGCAGAATTCTTATAAATCGAACATGCGCATGCGCTATAAACATATGTTCACCACGATTCATTAGGCGCTATGCAGGATTCTTATAATGTCTGGATGTGAGTTGTTTTTTAAATGAGTTATAGAACTAATTTAGGCTGTCCTATAATATCGGCTTTGAAGTTAGAAATGTATTTTTACCATTCTTTTTATTACTTCATTCTTGATAGCCTAAAAAACCACTGTACTTCAAACTATCACTAACTGTCTCGGGCTATTGGTCTGAATTATTGCTATTTTAAGCATCAAAGTTTGAGATCCTGTTAATTTAAAAATACAGGCCTACTGACGTTGAAATCTTGAGTGAATTTTAAAGTGAACAATACTATAGTCTTGATCAAATTACTGTATTTTTTATTAGCAAATTTATTAGAAACATGTGTATGCGGTGACTTTTATGGTCAGACTTACGGTCAGGTGTGGTCAATGAGCACCGATCGTAGTCCCCGGAATACTTTTTTTTGCGACATTAAAACTTTTACATATATATATATAAATAGTACCAAAAAATTTGTTTTACAAGTTTGATTGAATACAATCCAGAGTGAAAGAAAAATAAATGAATGTACTGCGAGTGTTATTAAAACTTAGAACTATATGTATAGTATGTATAGGCCTACGTATAAAAGTAAATCAGTCGGACGAGTTCGTCAGCAAAAAAGTCCAACAACCGGAACACGTTTTTTGACCGCAAGTAAAATTGTTTGAGAGTTTTCGTACTAGAAATATTTTGGGGTCTTATCTATAAAAAATAAATTAATATTGGAGATTATTCCGCACATTTATTTTTTTTACACGGCCATATAGCCGCTCTTGTTGTCCCAAAATCGATCAAAACGTAAAATACCATAAAAGTACCCGGTGGGGGCAATGCACGTGGGGGCAGATTCTGATTTGGGGCCTACGACCAGGATGCAAACTCGCGAAGAGGTTCAGCTGCACGATCGAATTATTTATATAGTCAAAGTAGTTTATTTAAGTAGGCCTATGATTGAAACGTATGACCTTCTGTTTTGTTTTCCAAAATTTATTTTAGGTTTTCGAATGAAACTATGATGGGACATTTTTCCGTAGTTTTAAAAATAGCTGTACATGAGTAGGCACTTTGCAAAAAAACGATATTGGAATATATTAAAATTTGTATAGTTGTAAACATTTACCGAATAAAAAGTCCTACAGAATAGTTGGGTTGGCCTGGATAATTTGTAAATAGTAAATTTGTTGTTTGTAAATAGTATTTTTTTAAATGTAAAACAACAAATAATAGACCTAACAAAACGATACAATACAAAGAACAATAATACTGTTTTTATGTATTAGTGCATATGTAGGCTGCATTATTTGTACATTATATATTTTTGCTTCATACCCCAACTTTAAGTTATAGTTTATCTTATGTGTATGAAATTAATTATTCTGATTGGGATTTTTCACGGTGGTTTACTAGTATTGTTAATAATTTAGAAGCTTAAATCCTACTTTTTAATGTTTAAATTTCCTAACCGGTTGCACTTGTTAAATTTATTTACAACTAGGAGAGACCCCTGCGTGCTACGCACGCTAACCCCGTATTAAAGGTGTAGTATTAATAATAACGCCAAAGATAAGATGGTTTATAATGTTAAATTTAATATCCAAATCAAATTATTTCTAATATTTTATAACAGCAATTACAATAAAGGTTAAAATAACCACATGGCTCAGGTCTACACTTTAAACACATAACCTAAAAGTTAGACATACAAATAATTGCTTCAAAGTTTGAAATCGGCTGTTAACGGAAATAATAGAGCAAACAGATGATTAATGTATCAACAATAAACATATTTATTTATTATGGCATTCCCATTGCTGTAAAATATTTAGTTTAATTTATGTTTTTTAACGTATAATATTAGCATTATTTTAAAAAATATATGGGCCTATAAATAAAAACACTTGTGTATTCAAATGAAACTTTGTACCAAAATTTCAAAGCAATCTGTGAAGAACTTTCGGAGATTTAAGATTTTGAACAAACAAACATTTACATTTTTATTTATATAGATTATTTTTGTTAAAGAAATTAAATATCATATAATTTCAGTCTTCAAAAATAGAATGGAGCGCCCTACATATTTGATTTCGTATATTCACATCCTCTATAATCCTAGCAAGACTAAAACCTACTAACCTAATTTGTCAAAACACAAACAACGAACGTAGAGTGGTAAAACAGTGAAATTGACACAAAATGAGACCACACACAAAGTTAGTACTGCATTTAACATTGTCGAGGGAAATAAATTTTCCCCGTGGGGGGGGGGGGAATTGGTGCCACGTATTGCGACATAGCCGGCGTCAGTTCGTATTAACGGAAACTAATGCCCCAATTTATTTTTTGACGACCCGATAGTAAAAATTGAAACGTGTCGTTAAGGTCTAACGGGTGGAAACTTTGTGCTGTAATATGGAAATGGTTTCGTGCATTGTGAACCCGTAATAGCTTGTAGCCATTAAACAATAAAAATTAATTGAGCGGAATAGGTGTCATAGATAAACCCACCCCTACTGACCGCCCCGCTACCCCTTTATAGAAGGGATGTATTGTGTGGTCAGGCGAGGCTGTCAGTGATGTAGTGAAGGTTGCGTTCCGATAACCGTAGGGGTTTGTATATGTTTGTACTTATATGGTTGTATAAGCAAGATTAGTTGTTAACAAACTATTTAAGTTATTAACTAGCAAGCACCACCGTAAAAACCACGTACAGAATATGATCTGTTTTGAGGTTAGAAGTCATTAAAAATGTATATATTTTTACAAAACTGCTTAGGCTATCAATAAACTATATAATACCGGGTTTTTAACTACCCTTCGTCCGATTTTTTTTACAATTTCACTAACCGGTAGGCAACCAAAATGTTTTGTTAAAATTTAAGGTTTTGGGGTAATTTTGGTTTGAAGTTTTCAAACAGCCGCTATTTTTAAACGCGTTATTGGATTTAATCACTGATGTTTCTTAAAACTAATCAGTGTTAGGTTAAACTTCACGCCAAGTTTGAATACAATCTGTCAAAAATTTCTCTAGATATGATTTATTTTGTAAAAAAATTTGGATATCTAGAAAAAGGACTAGGCCTACTTAGGTTAAATTTAAACACGATTTTGGAAATTTTCAGTTTTTTTTCAAAATTTTGACTTTTTTCGAAATTTTATGGCAAACTTTTGGGGGAAGGGGACCCCCAGGTGCTTAGGTTACGTTCCATACAGCTTAGGTTAATCCCATACAAGACGTAGGTTAGATTAATCACAGTCCAAAAAATGCAAATGCAAACAAATTATTGCTTTGACGCAAGATCGCCCCCGTCTCTACTCCGGACCTAGTGTATGTTAACAACTTTTTTTAGGTATCCTATCATTGACTGCAGTTGTGGCAACCTATCGCGAAACAACTTGTTTATATAACATTTTTAATGACAGGCCAAAACGTGTTCTGGGGACCATGGTCGGTGCTCATTTACTACTCCCGACCTTATTTCTCACAATAAGAGTCACTTTAAGGGCTCAACTTTCGTGTGGAAATTCGCTAATAATAAGCAAAGTGGCAATCAGCTGTTCTACAATCCAACCACAGCTGCTTTATTTTCAGTAGTGCTTATTTTTCGCATACTATCATAGTTGCGGTATAGATCATGAATAATAAAATAGATCATGCGTGCATACGGCGTCAGTGTGGCGAAAATAAGGTTTTCGGGAAAATATTGCATGATCGCGCCGCGAGGTAGCGCTAGGGAGAAATCGTCGGTAGCATTGGTGCTACGCACCGCTTCCGTCGTTTCCCCCAAAGATCGCGCCACTACCGTCGAATTTCCAGTGGATTGAAATAGTGCATTGGATCGGAGTTCTATTAGGTTATCCAAATACAATGGTTGTGGTTAGTAAAGACATTATTATTAATCGTTTAACTTGGCAATATGCTACAGTGCTATATGAGATGTTTAGTGCTTGTGTCTTTTCAGAATACAAAGATTGAAACATAGCGTATTAAAGTTTGTCACGTGACCTTGTTTACTCCATTCACTTAAAGCAATGTCTACACTTTGTTTTACAGAAGTACTCTAAGCTCTGTGCAATCATACGGAGCAATCATAAAGTCGACACTGCGCCAACGTTTACACCCGCTCCGTCCCTCTGCCGTAAAATATCATTAGATCCCGAAAGTTTACGAGATTCTGTGTCAATATTGTCCGTCTGTATTTTACAGTTTGTGCTCAGCTTTTGTCTTTAATTTTGTAAAACGTTTTTCGTTTTATAACTGCGAACGCAAGATTTAAAATTGCAAACAGTCGGACTCGTCTGTCGAGGAATAAGCGACGAGTTTATTAAAGAGTTATAGTGGTCTCTAGGACACAATTTCTTGGTAATTGACTACAACGCACAACAATAATACGCCTAAACTAAACGATTGAAATTAAATCAGCTGTTGTTGTTTTTTAGAACAGCTGATTACTTTGTTGATTGTTGCCTGGCCAATATTTTATTATTACTTTCTTGTTTACGGTTAGCTAACGAATAAATGGTTTGTACCACTACAGAGAAGCTGTTTATCGTAGAGCATTATACAAGGGTCGTTCCGGTGGTCCTAGTTAATGTGAACTGCTGTAGAGTTTCAAGAACGATTTCACAAACAGCTGTAATGATAAGTGTTGCTGACAAGTTCCGTCATACCGGTAGTAATTCTACTAATATTCTACTCCCGGGCAGCTGATCAGCTCTTAAAAATTGTTTGGAAATATCAAACAAACTTAATTTTTCAAATTCGCTCAACTCACGTCAGCGGTTTAGCGGCATGATCGAATTATTGGTGAAGTTCCACAGAAAAGATTAGCTATTGTAGTGATCTTCATGGTGAGACCTAAAGTCGAGATTAGCAAATGACCACCGATCATGGTCCCCAGAACACGATTTGGGGTATCGTAAGACATTATATATATATATTTATGTTCGCTCTCTAACGGCCGCATTTTAAGTCCGATTTGGTCAAAATTTGGTACACACTTGTTTGCCTAAGTCGCTCGGATGATTTCGTTTATCAATAAAAACCAACGACCGGAACCACGTTTTTTGACAGGAAGTAACTATTTTTTAGACTTTTTTGGCTTTTATCTAAAGAAATAAATGTAGGATATTATTCTGATCCTTTTTTACAAGACCTTATAGTTCGCTTAGTTCCCACAAAACCAATCAAAACCATAAAAGTACCCGGTCCAAACCCACGGAGGTATTTAATCGTGTAATCATCTTCTAATCCGAGGCCGACGGCCGAGTTTGTACGTAGCGAGGCGAAGCGAAACTGTCCCTAACCCGAGGCCGCAAAGTTGAGGTGTAAACTAGCAAAGCGAGTTTTTCCGCAGCGGGTGAAACGAAGGAGCGCGAGAGTCGAAGCTGGACTATTAGGTGCAAACAAATTCTACTAATGTATTTCGTGCACGCAGACAGCTATTCAGCACCTTCGTAAGAAGACAAATTACGCAAATATTTCTTGAAATCCTCAAACAAATAAACTTAATTTTGGAAATTTGCTCAACCAACGTCATCGGTTTAGCTGCATGATCGAATTCTTATTTTTCAAATGTATTCTATAATTATATCGGATAATTTTTATTTTGTTTTTGGCACAGTATGTTGTGCACGACTCCAAAATAAATCAAGCTTAAAACTCCACAATTTGGTTTGTGAGTCCACCCTCCATACCGTTCTGACCATTCGACAAAAAAACTATACGTTGCGGCCCCGATCAATCAAAAACGAGTAAATACGGGAACGATAAAACTCGACAAATATTTAAACACCAAATGAAACCGTAATATTTTACTTTTGATGGAAATGTAATAAAAACCGCCTTCTGTGATCAAAGCCAACGCGGGGATGAGTTATGCAACCCGCATTAGAGAGAGAGAGAGAGAGGGGGAGAGAGTAGAAAATAGTGTTCATGTACTCTGTTGGATAGTCTGGACCATTTGTCAATAAATATATCTGTGTAGCCAATATTTATCTGTTGACGTACACACTACAGTCCCTTCAAATAGGTAAAAAAAATCGCTGTTTTATAGAAATTTTTCCTACAGCTATAAGACCAGTACATATTGGTATATTGGGTTCTCTAAACATGATTTTCTCCCTCCGCAGTTCTTTTAAAAGGGTAAAACTAATATATATTAATTTTAGCGATTTTCGCCTTTCTTCTATTTTAAGGAAAACCTATGCATTAAAAATTGTATACAGAGTTTTCATAAAGTCCATTTAACCCCTTTTACTATTTTTGTTATTGAAAACAAGTTAACGAAACTTTGTATAAATCTTGTGTTTCATACCAGGACAATTTTTTTGACATATCTGAACTTCGACTGCGCCCAAATAAAGGCGATAAACAAACAAACAAACAAACCTTTACGATTGTGGGAGGCTCGAGGGAGGTAGAGGGGTTAAACAAATGTAATATAAATGTAGGTAATTGTAATACACCATTGAAAAGCTTAATAAAAGATAAACTAAATGCCGCAAACTAGAGTTTAATATCTTGATTCGATTCAAAGTAATGGACAATCAAAGTTCCAAAAATGATATTGTTATCGTAACATCAAAGCAGGTTATTAATTTGTTGATATTAGGAATAAGTAGGTTGTATGTTATTTACCAGAACTTAGACTGCCCAATACTTTGAAACGAAGTAAGATATTAAGATCTAGTTTGCTCCATTGTGTTTCTCTTTTAATAAGCTTTTTAATGGTGTATTCACGACCTACCTTTACATTTGAAATGTTTAATCCTCCTAACCTCCCCAAAACCATAGACAAAATCAAATAGATAATGTCAAAAAATTTCCTGTTATGCAACACAAGATATATTATATAAAAAGTTTTGTTACCTTATTTTCAGTAACAATAATCTATGTATACTGTGTGTAAAAAAAAGTCCGTCCCCTCCCCTTTAATTTTTTGCTTTTTAAAATAAACAAATATCTTTTGGGGAACGATACTAACTTAATCCAAAGTATCTTTTGACATTATCGGAAATTTTGAGTATCCCCCAAAAGTGGGGGATTTTGGGGGCAACTCAAAATTTTTAAATGGGAAGTATGGTCATGTGATGTTATTTTAAAGGTATATTTAAGACTAGGAAAGTTACATAAAGAAATTCGCCTCGGGTATCTTCTGATCCGAGGTGACAAGGCCAAAGTGCAAACTGGCAAAGTGAGTCGGCCAGCTGCGAGCAAAACAAAGTAGCGCGTGAGCAAGGGTTGGAGGCTGAGGTGCAAATAATTTTACTAATATATTTCGCACACGCAGGCAGCTAGACAGAGCTTTCGTGAGTAGGCAAATTTCCCAAATAGTTGGTTGGTGAAACACCAAAACAAATAAATTCTTTTTGAAAATTCGTTCAACGTCAACGGTTCAGCTGCGCGATCGAACTATTTTAATTTGACGAATTTGTATATTATAATATTAGTTAGTGTTTAGTCAAAGTAACCACAATGAGCTTTTGTCAGAAATCATAAATAATTTGGAATTGGTGAAAGTAATAAATCGGGAAACGAATACACAAACGAAAAACAATTGAAGCCTCGTGTATAAAATTAACGGACAGCTAAACTAGTGTGGCGATAAGATATTTGTTTTTACAGAATCTTAAGGATGGACAGGACAAAACACGTCTATTTTAACCAAAACAAACAACATTTTCGGATCTTCTGGGACACTATCTATTAAACGACTCTAATGTATAATAAAGTCTTCGTAAACAATAACTTCTCTTATTTGTCTAAATAACAATTTCAAACCAGGTGAAACAAAAGACAACCAGCGCGCATGCGCTCCAACCTAAACACATTACCTTAAGTTTTCAACCCTCCCAATACTTTAGCCGGCTTTCGTAAAGCTATGCGTCTTTTACCCTGTCACAACTAAATCCATTTGGCCGTGGAAATAGCGTCCTAATTGCTGTATAATCTCGATTTACCGCTCCAAAGCTTCATTCCGCCGCCATTTGTATTCTCACCTTTTTTTACTTCTTCTTCCTACCCTTTCAGCCTATTAAGCAATTCCGAATATCCCGGCAATAATTCAGAACGGGGTGCAATAATTCAGGACTGCTTTTAGGTTGCGTGAATGGGATTTTCTAATTTTGTATTTCTCTTTTTCCAGTTTAGGGTTTTTTATTCGAGAATTGAATGATGTAATCCGTTTTGTCGGCGTAAATTGTTTAAACGATTTTAAGCGCGTAATTTACTGGTAGGTGCGAGAAGGTACAAATAGAGGATGGGACTTGTAAGTTATAAAGAAATTATCAACTCCACAGTTGCAGTATATTTTATCAGAGCACAATGTCGCCGCGTTGTTATTTCTGTATTCGGTTACAATTCGTGAAATCTATTAAAGTTGACGAGTGTGAAAGCTTAGCAGCGGCCACATCTGAACAAACATTCCGAGTGTTTGTTTAGAATCAACTATTGTAGGCAAGGGTCGATACAAAGAAAACAGATCGACTTTCCCCCGCAAGTTCTCCTAAATTAAGCTTTTACGTCCCGATACAGAATTTAACACCTGATGTTACGCTATCTGGAAACGCGGTAGCGCTCCACCGCGACTAATGAAGAGAAAAGGCACAACATGCTACTTCACTAAAACAACAACAGTAAAATTTAAAGCCACTGTTTAGACTCAGAAATTAAATTCAGAAATAACACAGACGAGCTTTGTTTCTAAACGCTGACGTTTAATTTTGTTGTGTTGTTGACAATCATCGTCTGTGAAGTTAAGGGTCGGCTCTAGCTGTCGGCTATGTTGGCTGACACTCCATAAGACCAATGTTAAATTAAAATCCAAATTTCTCCTTTATTTTTGATCCTAAAATTATAAACGATATGTCATTTTAAAGCTATGGTCAATATGCATGCAAATGGCTTTTTAAAAATTAAGAAAAATATTTTGTTTAATATTTATTAACAATTTAAAACATTGATTTTTAATATTTTTTTATGTTGTCACTATTAATTATAGCGAAAAACTACCAAGCCATTCGCCTAAAGAATTTCGTTCCCAAGATTTTGGTATTTTTTTAAAAACGCTATTTGAACAATTGCGGGTTTTAAATGGATTTAGGCTGAGCAATATCCGTGTAACCTACCGTCGCTATAGGGTAATTTTAAATATTTTTTACCGTTGTAACTATTAATTATAGCAAAAAATTACGAAGCCATTCGGATGAAGAATTTTTTCCGCAAGAGTTTGGTATTTTTTAAAAAACGCTATTTGAATAATTGCGGGTTTTAAATGGATTTAGGATGAGCAATGTCCGCGTAACCTACCGCCGCTATAGGGAGTCGCAGGTTGCTTTCTGTTTTACTAGAGCCGACCCTTAAGTTTTTATCCTCCTTATTAAGCACGACATTTCAAATAAATTGCAACACTTATTTTTAAATTTGCAACATTGAACGAATTATTGTAAGCAATAAAGGGTATTTTAAACAAGAACAAAGGGCTCCACATTGTTCCATATTTAACAAATAATATTGACAGTGTTAATAATTATAAATATATTGCCAAAACAATACGTCTTTTTAATTATGATAATGTTTAAAATTATCAACCATATTTTGTAAAAAAAAAAATTCTTTTAAGGCGAAGAAGTTACTATCGTTTGTGCACCATGAGTAGATATTGTTCATAAAATTTACTAACCTAATATAATTAATTATGAAAAACTATATGACATCGACGACTGAATAATTGCAATAGAAATAAAACTACTGAATTTCAAATCTTAAAACTATACAAAAAAGCAATATAAGCAATATAATATTAAACCAAAAAAAATACTCAACCATTTTGATAACAGACATTTAAAGAAAAGCAATAAACACAAATAAGAAATAAATAATTTACGAAAATGTATAAAGTGAGAAGGGCTACTTCAACAGCCCCTGCTTTTGGTAGATTATAAAATTTTACGAATAAATATTGATTACGAAAAATTATTTTGAAAAATAGGGTTACAAATTACATGCAAAATAATATAAGTTTAAAACAGTTTTTTGGGGTAAAGTGTGGACTGTGCGATGTGGCATCCCTTTTTTGTTCTCGAATAGTCCAATAATTCATTTAAAGTTTGTGATTTTGTAATTATGTTTTAAAAAACGTGTTGGTAACAATTTAGGAGGCACTTTACGAACGACATAATTGACGTCAAATGAAACAAGTTTTAGTTTGTATATTAAGGTGGGTGTAGCGTATACGATATCTAAATGAATCAGCTGCATTCTATTATTGCCTATAGGTCTTGCTTCTTTGACAGCCACCAATTTTTCCTAATCGATAGTCTATCAAGTTTATGTTTGTTTTTATTTTTTAGATTTTAATTTAATGGGACAAGATACAAATAATAATAAAATTTCGGATTAAACCAACATAACCAACGATTTATATTCATGACAGTTTTCATTTCTGTACTGAACCAACACAGGTTTCTTGAAAATCTTCGAGAAAGGTTTACTTTAAGATAATTTTAATATTTGTTGTTACATATTCAAGTTAAGCTGCTATTCTGTAGTAAAAGTTTAACAATATAATTTTAAGTTAGGCTATACTGAACCAATACTGGAATATTTGATGCATTTACATTTATTGTCATAGCAATCAAGTTAAAAAAAATAAGAAAACACTATGCCCATTTTAGAGGTATCACCACCAAGTAAACTAATTTAACACAACTTATAAAATTAGAAAGTGCGATGTTCATTTCATCTGTAGCTTGACATGACTAAATCCATACAGCTATTGCATTTAAGCCTTTGAATTTACCACTGATTATTTTATTTCGTCGATTTATTTCTTCTTATTTTACGATCAGCCGTCACATTAAACTTCTGTTTTATATTACTATGTGTGTAAAACAATTAAGAAGAAGAAATCATTGACGAACTTAATACCTTATCCAAAAAGAGCTCGGTGCGTCTAAAGGAGTTTTCTTTCAATAATAACACAAAATCTTCGAAATGAGAAAACATCAACGCTATCACTCATTTACTGAAACGATTTATTTTCCACTTTCTAATCCAATGTGATTTTAAATCAGTTATAACAACATTCAACCCGACAGTAAAAACATAATGTTTTGATTAGTTCGACAGTACAGACCGGACATAACGTTCAATGGCCAGATTAATTAAGTAAAAGCAAATATCGTCAAAGCTGTCATGACACAGTAGTGGCAACACTGGTAGTAATGTGTGCTGTTGGCAACTCTGCTTTGATCACGTGTTCTTGCAGCGGAGCAGTGCTAACATATTGTGTGTCATTTCCAAACAAGGCTGGAAGTAATTCAGACTTGAACTTCTGTTATTGTTGGTAAAGTGAAAAGTTTACTGAAACACGGTTTTGTTTGTGATAATGTATAATACAAGACGTAGGTCTATATAGGTTTAACAATTTGTTAGAAGGGTAACGTATAAAAACCTGAAGTGACCAGGACATGTCCTTCGATTAGAAGAAACCCATCCAACCAAAGAGATTCTCCTAACAAGACTAGAAGAATGAAGAAGGCAAGGCAGACCGAAGCTGAGATGGAGTGATGGTGTGGACAAGGATGCCGGTCGTTTAGTCGCTCGAAATTGGAGGTTGTTGGCTCAGGATCGAGATAGGTGGAAGAAAACCAAGAATCTGGCCGGGTTGTAGTGCCATTGATGATGATAATACAAAAACCAGGATGCGTTAGTGTGACGCAAGTTAGAGTTTTGCTTCTCGAAAAATAACCGAAAGCCAGAAATTATTTTAATCCACTTCAGGCATCCCAAATAACAGTAACATGAATTTGCGACAGTTTCTGAGCATGACGTAACTTTTTAGAGCCGAAAACCTCTGAAGTTTTGTCACTTTTTTTGTTTTTCTCTAAACTTTTATACGACTCAAAGTCAATACGTGATGACTTAAAGAAGAAAAACTTTCGCGTCTAATGAGCTACGTAAACGTTAAATTTCGTTCATTGACAGTCAGTCGTCAAAGCTCTGAAATATTTACCAACTTGACTGAAAAGTGGGCTGTGCTCATGTTCAAACGCTTGCAACTCAAAAACGGCTACTCAAAAATTAAAATGTTAAATTATAATAGTTGCATAGCATCAAACTCAAAGTGATCCTAATATTAAAATCGATTTTACCGAAAGTAGTGCAGTTGTAAAATATTTATCTATACATATAAACAAAAATAAAGTGTCTATCTGTGATTTTGAAGTAAATACTTTTTTCTAAGCTCATATGATTAGTCACACTATAAAAAAACAAAAACCTGCATTTTTTAAAATTGTTTCTGCCTGTGTCTTTCTATCTGTCTGTCTGTTTGTTTGTCCGGGCTAATCTCCGGAATAGCAGGACCATTTTTGACGAAACTTTCATTTACATTTAGATGACTTTTCAGAAACTAATCTAGGCTACTTTTTATACCGGAAATATTTAGGGTTCCTTTTCAAAAATTAAAAAACTTATGGGCAAAATTATGGTTTTTGCGAACGGACGTGGCACGTGACCATTGTAAACAAAACAACTGAATGGTGGATCAAAAGCTTAACAATTTTACAAGATATTTGATGTTTTAGTTTACTGTATAGGCAAGTTTAGCATTTAAATATATGTCAAAACAGTATGTGGAATGTACTCATTGATGTAAATACACCTCAAACCCTGATTTGTAAAATTGTTAAGTTCATTCGGGAGTTATGGGTAACAAACTGGCATGAAAACGGGATGTTTGCGTTTATTGGTGCATATATAATAATTCACGTTCGCCTAAAAGGGATACATCGATTTGGGTGAAACGCACTGTGCGTTTTGAGCCATTGAACTTGCATCTAGAATTGTTTATTTTTGATGGCGTGTAATGGTAAGGCACAATATTTACGCGATAGTCCTTTTATTTATTTAATCCCATAATCGAACCAAGTTAATCCCAGGTACCAGCTAGTTAACAATGAGATGGCAAAATTACCAAATAAATTGTAATCGTAACAAGGTTAAATGTTTGACGTGTGTATGTTACTGGAAAAGTAGATTCTCCAGGATCAGTTGTTTCTGCCTAGGTAAAGTCGGCTCTTACTAGTCTTTTCAGTAAAAGTTGATTAAAAGCGAAAAGTAAGGAATTTTGATTAACATTTATTAGTGAAAGTTGACTATACCTAGGGAAAGTATACTCTTAAAGCCTTGAGTTAGTAAAAGTTTAATTTTTGCACGGAAAAGATCTACTAAATAATAAAAACCAATAAAAAAACAAATATTTATAATACAAAGAGAGATAAAAAATGTGTATCATTTATTACACCAAGGTAATGGTTTGTGACACTTTGAGTTGTAGATCACATCTTACTTCTTACACATGCACTTCTTGGAATTACATTTTGTGTTGCAAGAGCATTTGAAAAATCCTTGTCTACTTCTGAGTGATTGTGAAGTTGAAACAGTTCTCGCAGGTATTGATTTATCCATCAGCTTAACCTTAACCTAACCTAACCTAACCTGAATCCTTGATCACTATTGCACTACAAAACATAGACGAGTAATGGTGACTGCCTGGTGGGGATAATCAAAACAAAGATATGTGCGTGCAGTTACATGTGGAGAGCAATATCTGTATCAACTTTTACTAAACCACAGCAGGCATAGTTAACTCTTCCGAGGAAAAGTTAATCTGTTTATTTTAAATTAACTTTTACTGATACTTTTAGTAAGATTTTACTCTTCCTAGGCAGAGCCAACTCTTCTTAACAATCTGCTTTTCCTGTAACATGTACAAATGCGTATAGACTATACTTGTTTATGTGTGAGATAATATTGTCATATAAATAACTACACGCTAAAGTTAGGTTTATTTAAAACCTTAGTTAAGTTATTAATGTTCAAAAATCGTTACCGTAGCGAATAACGGGTGCACAACTTGCTAGTTATTATTACAAAACACAGTAAGCCTACAATCACAAGTATGGAATACTTAGATACCGCGTACGGTGTCCTACTACGATACCGACTACATGATATGTTATATTATCATACGGGAACAATTCTACCACAAGCGAGCAATTACAGACTCCTCGATGCATGTTAATAAGGAGATAACTTCTCAGAGTTTGGTGGTGGAGAAATAGGTGGAGGTAGTTGATCAATGAGACAGGTTTGGGAGGTTGGGAGCGAGCGGTAGTTGTTGATCAACGGCAGTGGTATGGGGAGGCAAAGCAAGCGGTAGATATGTAATTGATATTTCTTGTGTGGAAGTTGGCTGAACTGTTTCATCGCGTGAAATCTAATTAATTACTGCAATAAACTTTGGAGTTTAGGAGTGTAGACGTGAGGAAAATCTATTTGCTCTTTTAATTTCAATTAATTTCGCTGACTAAATTCAGTTTATTTGCAAAGAAATAAGAGTAAGTTGGTTGTTCTTGCCAGATATCAGGGAATACATCTTTTCAGCATAGCCTTAAACATTTGATGATCCTATTGATACCTATTTCTGTATATCTACCGGTCAGTTTTCGTGCGTCTTTTTTTAATGACAGAAAATGTTGTCATTGTTATCAAAATGTATAAATTATTGTAATCGTAAACGTTATAATCAACCACCTTACTTATTATGGTTGACGTGCGCATAAGGGATGCGCAGATAAAAACGAGTCTAAACAACGGCTGGACTGAATTACAAAACACATCTTTCAGATCATACTGTCGTTAGAACTCTATTATTGGCAACCGACGAAGTCGATGTATTATTCGTGAGCTGTTAGTGCTATTTACTTAGTGCAGGTATTACTGCAGTTCACGTCCTCAGACGGTCACAAACATCGGTCACCTGATTGCGGTGGTAGGACGAAGAGTCCGGCTGGCATTTAGATTGGGTGCGGACTTTTTTTGCTCCACACTGGTTAGTTAAAAGACCAAAGAACAACACTCTAAACATAATTTTATGCTATAGGCCTACTTATATAATGATGATTCCAAACGTAATACTTAACAGATTTGTTGGTTAGTGCCAGGTACAAGATATAGACATTTATTAATTTATGTTTTCAAGCAACTTGAGTCATTATATATTTCTACGAATTAAAACTTGCGTACTACGCGTATTTCCAGTCTTTACTTATGGGGTGGGGCTTTCAGTTCGATTCTTGAGCCACTTAATTTAATTCAGAAAGCAATATTAAAAATGGCTTTGAAAAAGAGCCGATGTTTCCCCTTAAACACTGTTTTTTATATTTTTAAAGTGCTGAGTGTAAAGCAATTGTTTGTAAGAACCCTGACCATTTATATATTTCAAAATTATAATAACATTTTCGTAAAAGCTGATCATGAACATTTAATGCGTTCTGCAAATTTCTTCAGGATAAGATCTAATAAGCTAATACAAATATTTTCTGTCACTAACTCGCATTATATAGCACAAGTTTTATATAAAAATATTACGGGCAAGCTATGTCTGTTTAAAAACTAATTATAAGTTATTTATTTTGAAAAGGCTTATTATTGAATGGTTTTATGTTTGAATTGGGAAGAGATGCAACCGATCTTATCTACTTACAGACAGATACTAATCTTTATCGTTCCCTCATTGCCTGATATGTACCGCTACTGTATGAACTGCTTGTATAAGTTCCAATATGCATTTAAACTTTAACATCTTAGTTCTATGTTAATTTGGCAGGGATAGCTCCTTTAGAAACCCTAATAATTATTAATAGTTAGTAGCATAGTTTTGTCAGTAGATTGACTCAGCTCGACAAGATAATGTTTAACGCAATCCTTTTAATTGTTTAATTTAATACTCATTGTGCATACTGAACGACTCGTCCTTACTCACATTTTAGGCCAATGTGGACATTTTTTCTTCCTTTATATAATAATATATATGTGTAATTTATGTTTTGCTTAAGGAAATAAATTGATTTAAAAATATATAGGGGAGACAAAGAGTTCAACTGGCAATCAGAAAAGTCCCAGACTCTTTGTCCACCTTTACGAAGTATTTTTGCTGTCGACCCTTCGTTGGAGTGTACACGGCTCTTTGTCCTACATTTAATACTGCCCCCAATTTCAACGAAAAGCAAACCCTAAATCGTTTTATATTTCAATATCCTTTTCAGTTTTTCACTTTAGTTAACAAAGGTTGCTGGCAGTAAACCTTTATCACAAAATGAGCTGTTAAAACAAATGAGCTATGTGGACACACATGGGTTACCCCTACGGAATCCCTACAAGAACACTTTATTCTGCCCATCCTTCAAAGTGTTTAAAACACACACAGAAACAACAGAAGAGAGAATAAAACACTTTTATTTACCAACTGAAATGAACCTTGTATTTACACAGCGACCTTAAACCAAGAGGCGGACATTAAAATGCTCTCTGTAAGGCCGGACATAGGCTTTTAGTTTTATAGTTCTGTCGTGTCTTGTACATTGGTCAAATATTAGGGTTAAATTAGCCACGGGTGACTGAAAAGGGAATAAATGGGACTTGAATGTGTCCTGTAGAACAAGCGAGGGAGTTGAATTATAGGGAAACCTTTCCTTCTGGCTTTACACTTTCCTGTCTCATTAAGAAACCCTACTACGGCTTGAAAGAGTCGTTTTAAGGTTTTCTGTGTATTTAGTTGGGTTTGTATGTCTATGTGACACACTCAAACTCTACAGGTGACAAGTTGAAACCTTGCATTTTTATAAAGTATGTTAGCCCGTGTATATTTAAATTATCAAAAATGTAAAAATATCCTACTTTACACTAGCTTCGCTCACAGATATGAATAAATGAATGAAATAAATAGAACTCACTGGCCCAAAAGCGTATAAAGACTTTTGCCCAAATGAATCAATGTTTCCCATCCAGGCTTACATATACATGTTCAGCTATGCACCAATAAGCGCAAACCTTACATTTCCGTCAGTCTGTTTGAGATGCATTTCAGGTCTATGTGTACATTTAACCTAACATATTTTTTTACTAACAACATTTTACATTTTAAACGCAGATAATCGAAATGCTGATGTTTTTTTCTCTCCAATATATTTATAACTTACGATTAATATGAGCCTTTAATACGATTAAAGTTTAGATCTACAGCTCCATAGTCCGTTCTCGCCTCACACCTTCTAGAAGATTATGGAACATTTTACAAAATCTCCCAAAATCTTTACAGGTCCTTTTACATTGATGGATATCGTGAAAAATTTCAACTCAATCGGTGAAGCCGTTTAATGTAAATTATTTAGTACAAAAACAAACTAGTGGACCGCTGGTTAAAGAAGCGTTCCCGGACATATGTTTACAGAAAGTTTTTTTCTTTATTTAGACCCCTGAATTATCTATATTAATTAACTTGTTGCCTTATTTTTACCATAGAAAATAAAACTTATTCAAAGATTTTTGTTTCTTAAAAACTCCAAATTACAACGCCACGCGCACGGATTCATACTTGGTGCATGTTGGGCACGCATTTAACAGTGTTTGTATTTTAACACTGATATCCACTTTTCACCACACCCTAGCTGAATTGTTAGTGCAATAGTTTACTGCAGTTTTAGAGAGTAAACTTAAAACATAACTTGTTTTAAAAAAGGAAAAAGTATAAAAGCTTGGAACAGTAAAAGTATCTCGGTGAAGTTATGGTATGCGCCGTTTACGTTTAGAAAGGTAAGTTGTTGTTAAGAACTACTATAGTATTTTGTTAAAACAGAGCAAAAGCCAACTTTAAATTCCATTTCCCGACAGTTGGGAGTGGGGACTTCCTTACTGGAAAATACTATTATATTTCTGAGAATTTGATAAAAAGTTGCCTATCGCCACGAAAATAACATCATTTAACTTTAAGCGGTTGGTATTTTTACCGAAATACTTGATCAAGTATTCAAAATAATAACTCCTTACGCCCTTAAATATCTCTCTCTCTCTCTCTCCCTCCCTTTCTCCCCTTCTACCCCTATCTCCCCTCTCTCTCTCTCCCTAGTGCATTATTTGGTGTAGACCAAATTTTACAATATTTTAGTTTAATTTAGATATCCTGTCAGAGACTCAAGCGATATTCTATGCTTCAAGGAAGGCCTCACAAAGCTATTCATGTTGTTAAGTCAAAAAAAAACGAAAAATATAGATCAAATATTAAGTCGACCATCAAACTTTGGAGGAGCTTGTTTTCGCTGCTGAGAATAAGCGGGATGCGGTCAACATGTTGAAAGAGTTCGTTGTCTCACCAAAACAAAACGCATAAGTCACAGGAAGAGTTTTTTAGAATAAACCCAACAGACATTTCCTTCTGAGGTAGCTCTATCTTTAATCATTCCTTTTCAGTTGATCACATTTCATTATTCTCTGTTTCGCAAAAGAGGAGTAGGCAAAAATACAAATGTACCCTCCAATGAGTGATGACCTTCAAGTTTTAAAATTTTCATTTAGGCTGTTATTTCAATAAACTTGTCTAGAACAAAGTTTAAAATAAATAACATAAGAAGATCAAAATAAATTATGTACCTGGCGAAATTTTCTTTGCTCATTATTAGCGAATTTCCATAGGAAAGAAGAGCTATTGCAGTGACCCTTATGGCGAGACCTAAGGTCGGGAGTAGTAAATGAGCACCGATCATGGTCCCCAGAACACCTTTTGGGGTGTTATTAAAATTATATATGTATATATGTGTTCGCATTCTAACGGCCACATTTTAAGTCCGATTTGTTCCAAATTTGGTACACACGATGGTTTTATAAGTCGCTCAGACGAGTTCGTTAACCAAAAAATACAACAACAGTTTTTTTTAGATTTTCGTACTAAAATGAAACGTTTTTGGGGTTTTATCTAAAAAATGAACGTAGGATATTATTCTGCCCATTTAGTTTTTTACGTGACCTTATAGCTCGCTTTGTTCCCCCAAAATCGAACAAAACGTGAAATATTATAAAGTACCCGGTTCAAACCCACGTGGGGTATTTCACCGTGGGGGCATCTTCAGAAGTGAAGCAGTCCACAACCCGAAGCCGCAAGCTCGAGGTACAAACTCGGTAAGCGAGTTTTTCCTCTGCGAGTGGAACGAAATAGAATTTAGAGGCTTAAGTGTAAACAAATTCTACTAATATATATAAGATCAAATATACTCGTAGTGAGTAGACCGATTTCCCAAATTGTCGGTTGAAACGTACATAATACATAACTGAGATGTGTTACCCTATCCGCCACCTTGGGAGGCGTCCGATATGGGACCAGCATCCCACACGGATTTAGCGAGAATGACAGGAATGCTTTTACGTAGTGGAGAGAACATAAAACAATAAGAACAAAATATCCCAACAAAACCAAGAAGTTAGTGAACTAAATAACCTTTGTTGAACGTGTTTTAATTTCATCTACCGACTTGAATCGTGTCAAACTGAGAACAGCAATTCCGCGACTCGGATCCACTAAGTACCACTCAACGTACCTGTATACAGTGTATATATATAATCCGAGACAAATGACAAATCCTTTATAACTTGTCCACTGCTTGTCAACGGTCCAAGGGTCTTGAAGATGTCAAAGCACAACTGTAAAAGGATTTGGGATTATGGAAGTGACACATGTTCGTTTGTTTTGTGTCAGTTAGGATCATTGTTTTCAAATAAACCGAAAGCAAACAATATTTACAGTTACGTTAGAAAATTAATGATAATTTACGATTTTAAGTCATTCAATCTGGAATCTGGAAAGAAGTTTTTATCGGTCATTCAGTCTTAGAAAGTATCTTAGAACCTCTTAAGGGGCCGCATAGCTTATCCAGCGTGACGTCATGTCTGAGGGATAAACTAAGTAAACTGCGAAGTTCAGGCAGATTTTACGCAGACGTTTTTAAGTAAGAATAACTAATAAGGATCTGAAGATGACGGTATACCATTGAAACCGGTAATCCTACACAGGGAAATTTTGGATTGTTGACGGATGATATATAAAGTAATTAACTTATTATTACTATAAATCAAATACACAATCCAGGAAGCTAAAAAACAATATGTTTAAGTATAAATCGTTGGTTATATTGGTTTAATCTGAAATAGACAATATTGTTAATGTTTTTTTTATATTTCAATTTTAAATGGGACAAGATTAAAATAATTACAGTTTTTCACTTCTGTACTGAACCAACACAGGTTTCTTGAAAATTGTTTTAATATCTGTTGTTAAGTATTAAAGTTAAACAACTAATTTGTAATAAAAGTTCAACAACATAACTTAAGGTTACGCCTATACTGAAACAACATAAGTTTCGTTAATGCATTTTCATTCATTAACATAACAACCAAGTTAACAAATTGAGAAATAAAAAAAAGAGAAAGCCCAATGTCCATTTTAGAGGGATCACAAATTTAATTCAGTTTAACACAACTTACAAAATAGGAAGAGCAACGTCCATTCCATCGGTAGCTTGGCGTGGTTAAATCCATACAGCTGTTGAGTTTAACCTATGAATGTACCACTGCCTATTTCATTCCGTCGATGTCTTCTTCTTTTACGATCAACTGTTACATTAAACTTCTGGTTTATATCAGTACGTGTGTAAAACAATGAAGAAGAAGAAAACATCGACGAAATCGAAAACGCAAAGCGTCTTGCTTTAACAACAAAACATAAACAAACAAAACCAACAATAATTGAATACTTTATTATTAAAATACGAATTGCTGTTTGAAAAAACATAAATAAATAAACTCGAACAATGTACGTATTTGCTTTGTTTGGATACATTTAATATTTATTGAAATGTAATAGTATTTTTTCGATCACGTTTCAACGATCGAAAACAAACAACTTAAAACAACTGAGAAAGTTTCAACACAGATGAGAATAACAAGATGAAACCGAGGGACTGTTTTGGATAATTCAGTTTGATCACAAACTGCGGTTGTCATGGTTACCAAGGTCATACAGCAGGAATCACTGTCAGGCGGTTATGTTATAGTCAAAACATAATTTAGCTAAGAATAAAACAATTATCCATGCGACAATGTGTCGTCTTTCTTAGTTGTAAATTTCACTTACACAGTGTGATCTTTTGAAAACATTCCCCCCCCCCCCCCCCCCCCCCCCCCCCCCGGCTGAATCTTAGAAACCCTATTTACAAAATCCAAAAACCACCCGTTCTCCTAGTGATATCCAAATTAACACCTTTTAAAACCGTGAATTTTCATTGTGAGAAAATAAAAATCGCCTGTGGAAAAATATTCGCTAACGGTCGTACGATTTCGGTTATTTCCGACACGCTGCTAAATTTTATATTTACTTTTCCAACACCTGTGCAATCTCTACGCAGATATTTAAATACTATTCGCTAATGGTCGTGCGATTTCGGTTATTTCCGACACGTTGCTAAATTTTATACATACTAGTCCAACACCTGTGCATCCTCACAAATATATTTAAAAATGTCTTAATTGTAAATAATAATAATCTTTCTAAATCCAATTAAATTTAAGGTATAAACATAGTTATAATAAATGTTTAAAAAAAACTTGATTGTGCCTTTATCTGAACACAAACCTAACCTGAACATTTTTAATAAATAAAATAATTGTTTCAAATTTTGGAATCAGCTGTGTAATGAAAATAATAGACATCACAGCTGATTATAGTATAAATAATAAAAATATTCATTCAGTTCAAATGTGTTAGAAACTTTGATTGAATTATTTGAAATTTCAGATTTCTTCCCATTACTTCAGTATAAATTATATAAATAGAACTCACTAGGCGATAATAACCGCTCAGGGTTTTCGCCTAAAAAAAAAAAAAAAAAAAAAAAATAAATAATAATAATAAAAGGTAAATAGCACAGTGTTAACGGTATTCTACTTACCAATTCGAATAACGTATGTTTGCAATTATTATACTTTAAATAGTCGTGTTACATAATAAGACAATTAACTGAAAACTGTAAAAATAAACATAAATTTTTCTCTTTGTTTCAGGTATGTTTAAAGTTTTTGACGACAGAATGCGCTGAACTAAACTGTGCAATAAGGTATTTAATTATTTACTGGCATATTTATTTAATATATAGTTTAAATTACATAATAATTATAACAATACTTAATTGAATAGAGAAACGTGTTTATGTTCAAGGATTTTAATGATAAATATGCGACCTTAACTGTACAACCTTCTCCTACTTAATTATTTCCTTCAGTACTCGTTTCTTTGTGACTTTAATGCCTCAAATACAGTTACTAGATAGTCTAGTATTTCATAACTGACGGGTTTTTTTTTACCAAACAAACTAAGAAGTAAGGCAACAAAGTGAGGTCTTGGCGTTGTTTAGGGCCTTCTTGGGAAACATAAATAACTGGGTAAAGTGTGTATTTTGTAGATAAACCCGTTGCTTATACAACCTTCTCCTACTTAATTATTTCCTCCACTACTCGTTTCTTTGTGACTTTAATGCCTCAAATACAGTTAGTAGATAGTTTAGTATATTAAAACTGATGTAATTTGTACCCAGAAAACAGGACAACAAAATTAAGGGTCTTTGGCGTGTATAAATCATTTTTGGAGCAATGTGTGTTTTGTATACAAATCCGTTGCTTAGGTTGCTATAGGGCTCAGAGCCAAATTAAGTCAGCTTAGATTTTTTTATAAAACCGATGGTTTATCTTCAATTTAAATAACCGTAGATTCATAACTTTTTAATAAAGTGAAAATTGTATTTTTTTTTTAGCCGTTGTAGAGATAATTGCCAAGTATTATTGTTTTCATATTTTAACATTTCCACCTATTCTTATACTTATAAACACATTTTCAATGATACTGGTCGAGTTATTTTGGTGTGCACCATGTTTTTAGATGTGCTAATTGATAACGACCTCCAAAAGAATACAACAGTAAATTGTAGATGAAATTGTTAATCCGAAACGAGTACTAATAACCCTTAAACGAATTATTTAAAAATATCAGCTGTTGGAGAATAGGATGCCGGAAGTAAAGCAAACGGTGGTTGGCTACCTTTCAAGCTGATATGATACGACTACTTAGATGGCTTTGGATGGACAAAATTACTACAATGTTCGTAAATTATTACTACGATGCACGTCATCACGCAAGAAAGACTAGAAATGCACTGACATAACAATGTACGTCATTACGCAGTAAGCAAAGAAATACACGGACGTACTGCTGTACGTCATCACGCTGTAAGAATACATATATTCATGGACGTACTATGCACGTCACCATGAAGAAGGAATAGATATACACAGACGTACTATCTACGTCATCAAGCAGTAAGAATATAAATACACGGATGTACTATGTACGTCATCAAGCAGTAAGAAAAGAAATACACGGACGTACTATTGTACGTCATCACGAAATAGGAAAAGAAATACACGGACGTATTATGTACGTCATCATTAAATAGGAAAAGAAATACACGGACGTACTATGTACGTCATCACGTAGTAAGAACAGAAATACACGGACGTACTATTGTACGTCATCACGAAATATGAAAAGAAATACACGGACGTACTATGTACGTCGTCAGAAAATAGGAAAAGAAATACACGGACGTACTATATACGTCATCACGAAATAGGAAAAGAAATACACGGACGTACTATGTACGTCATCACGAAATAGAAAATTAATACACGGACGTAATATGCACGTTGTCACGCAGTAAGAATATATTTACATGGACGTACTATGTACGTCGTTACGCTGTAAAAATACACTTACATGGACGTACTTCGTGTCTCATAACGCGCTCATGGATTAAACCGGCAACCCAACCAGCGTAAAAAAAACTCATATATTCAGGACATAACAAAGTAACTGAGATACAAAAGAACAACATAAAAGTATCAAATACAGTACTTAACACATCTTTTTACATATACACATTTTTTAAGGACACGTTTCGTGACATTAAAACCTCAGAACTGTTGTTTTATAACTTGTAGTGGATTACAGTTCTGAAGGCGTAAAAGGGGATGAAACCACCCTCGCCCACTCCCAACCCCGACTCAGTTAATGTCTCCAAGGAGAGAGAGATAAGACTAAGTGTCTAGTTTAGAAAGCAGAGTGAATTCACTTTTTTTAATAATTTTTTAGATGTTTCTGCCTGTTTAATGTAGCTTCATTAAATAGAGCATAGATGATGTTGTCCATTACTCTGTTTAATTTATGTATTCAGACTACTTGGTTATGTGTGAATGGACATTTGGTCTGTATTTTACAACCGTACGATATTGTGTACATGGTTAAACATATTAAATCTATATATATATAAGCGAAATACCACTCACTCACTCATCACGATTTCTCAAAAACTACCGAACGGATTGAAATGAAATTTTGTATGTAGCTTCCTCTAGGGCCATAATTGTTCACTAAAAAAGAGTTTTTAAAAAATTGGAAATTTTAGGGGGTTTGGGGGTAAAAATGACTAAATCCCGATTTCTCCAAAATTACCGAACAGATTGGAATTAAATTTGGTATGCAGCTTCCTCTAGGGCCATACGCTCTCGCTAAGAAAGGGTTTAAAAATTCGAAATTTTAGGGGGGCTTTGGGGGGATCAAAGTTATTAAATCACGATTTCTTCAAAACTACCAAACGGATTAGAATGAAATTTGGTATGTAGCTTCCTCTAGGGCCATAGGTGCTCACTAAGAAAGGGTATGAAAAATTTCGAAATTTTAGGAGGGGTTTGGATGGATCAAAGTTACTAAAATCATAATTTCAGATCTTTTATTATTATGACAATAGTGCTTTTATTATTTAAGATCTATATATATAAAAGCCAAATACCACTCACTGACTGAACACTTAAAAATAATACAATTACGTTAAAAAGACTAAAAATACCAACCACCACGGGCAACGCCGTACGGGTCAGCTAGTAACTAATAAACGAGTTGTAAGAGGGGAACATAACGTGGGTATCTTTCAATAGTCTTTCAAATTTACTTTTCTGCTAATTTCCGTAAGCAAGATGAGCTATTGCAGTGACCCTTATGGTGAGGGCTAAGGTGAGGAGTAGTCAAAGAGCACCGATCTTGGTCCCCACAACACGTTTTTGAAAGTGATTAAAAATGTTTATCTATACTAATATTATAAAGAGGTAAAATTTGTTTGTTTGTATGTAGAGGGTAATCTCTGGAACTACTGAACCGAACCTATTGAACAAATTATTTTACTAATAAAATCTACACTATCCCTGAGTAACATAGTCTAGAATAAATTTTGATTTAAGGGTTGCAACAAACCCTAAAACAATAAATATTAATTAATTGTTATACTTTCCTTAAAGCTAGAGGGCTAAAATTTTCTAAATTTATTTCTTACAAGATACATAGAAAACGTAAACTAGATTTACATTTTGCCGCATTTTGTCGCTAAGGGGTGAATATGTGATGACATCCTCAAAAACAATACAAATTAATTGTTATATTTTACTTAAAATTAGTGAGCTGAAAGTTTTTTCATTTATTTTTTACAACATATATAAAAAATTATCAAAGATTTACATTTTGTCGTGAGCTGCTAAGGTGTGAAAATATAGTAACAACCCCTATACAAAAATGTTGATTGTTATAATTTCCTTAAAGCTAGGGAATACACCCTTAATAAATTAAATAATTTAAAAATAAGAAACCACTATGTTACATCCTAATTAAAAATAAATAAGATATATTAGAATTTAATAGTAGGCCTATTTATATAAAATAACCCGTTTGCATTTTCTTCGACTCGAACCACCGCGGGGGTTGATGAGCAGGGGGCGGAGCCCCCTAAGTATTATATTCAACAACGTAGCCAATCTCGCCCGTTCAAATACGAATTACGTGTTACTTTATTGGCGAATTTCTTTAGGAAAGATGAGCTATTGCAGCGTATCTTTTGGAGAGAGCTAAGATCGGGAGAGTAGTCAAAAAGCACTGATTATGGTCCACTTAACACGTTTTTGGGTGTCATTAAAAACTGTATATATGTGTTTGCACTTTAACAGCCTCAACGTAAGTATGATTTGGTCCAAAGTCTGTACACTCGTTGGTTTTCTAAGTCGCTTGGACGAATTCGTTAGCCAAATCCAACAACGAGAACTCGTTTTTTGACCGGAAGTGAAAATTTAATAATAAAATTAAACGTTTTGGGGTTTTATCTACAGAAACAAATCTAGGATATTATTCTGGACATTTTGTTTTGCTTTTTTTACCTTACAGCACGTCCTGTGCCCTCAAAATCGATCAAAATGTAGAATACCACTCGCGTACTTTGTTCAAATCCTCGAGGGGATTTTACCGTGGGGCAGCTGCTGGCCGGAATGCAAAGCTTGACCGCTGCGAGCGAACCGAAAGGGACCGAAAGAGTCCAAAATCCTAGGCCGCAAGAGCAAGGTGCAAACTTACATAGCGAGTTTTCCGCTGCGAGCGGAACGAATCAGAGCTTAAGCATGGTTTGGAGGCTAAGGCTAACAACAGACGAGACACCGGTGTACGGTACACTAGTGTACGGGACACTAAATGTACTATCAATTAAATGTGTGTCAACAGATGAGACACTGAGTAGCGCGCTACCAGATTCTGTGGCTCTACGGTGTCTCTCCCCGCGAGAAGCTGGGACACCGGAAAGTGTCCCGTACACCGGTGTCTCGTCTGTTGTTAGGCTAAGGTGCTAACAAATTCCAGTTATATATTTCGTGATTAGGCCAATTTCCCAAATAGTTAGTTGAAACCCTAAATCATATAAACTTAATTTTGGAAATTCGCTCAACTCACCTCGAATGTATGGAATTAAAAATATATTGATATTATATATTTAAAACAGCAATGTAAAAAATTTAAAATTACACTTCATCCGTACAAATTGGTTGAAAAATAACGAACATTTTTTTAGGTTATCTATACATAAGCGAATTACCACTCTCACTCACTTACTGACTCACTCATCACGATTTCTCAAAAACTACTGAACGGATTGAAATGAAATTTGGTATGTAGCTTCCCATAGGGCCATAGGTGCTCACTAAGAAAGGGTTTGAAAAATTAGAAATTTTAGGGGGGTTTGGGGGGATCAAAGTTATTAAAAAACTATTTCTTCAAAACTACCGAACCGATTGGAATGAAATTTGGTATGTAGCAGTCTCTAGGGCCATAGGTGCTTAATAAGAAAGGGTTTGAAAAAAGTCGAAATTTTAGGGGAGTTTTGGGTGGATCAAAGTTATTAAATCACGATTTCTTCAAAACTACCGAACAGATTGGAATGAAATTTGGTGTGTAGCTTCCTCTAGGGCCATAAGTGTTAAAAAATTTGAAATTTTAGGGGGGTTTGGGTTGATCAAAGTTACTAAAATTATAATTTCAGATCATTTATTATTATGACAATAGTACTTTTATTATTTAAGATCTATATATATAAAAGCCAAATACCACTCACTGACTGAACACTTAAAAAGAATACAATTACGTTAAAAATACTGAAAATACCAAACACCACGGGCAACGCTTTACGGGTCAGCTAGTTAATGTATAAGATATCATAGTAAACATACAATTAGTATTCTTACATTATAGCAACAGTACCTACTACGGAATAGTCTACCAGTTAATGTGCTTAGGTTGGCAGCACTGCATTTAAAAAATAAAATCACACTATTTCACTAGAGCTTTTCGGGTCTGACGCCCGATCTGTTTTTTTCGCAATTCCAAACCGCCCTATACTCTCGCATTAAATCACCCTTAAGGACGCCCCCTACATTGATTTCTTTAAATAACGTCCTTACAAGAGCACCAACAGATGTCACCCTCTCAATTCCGCAGGAACGATTTCTTTTATTCCCTCAGACGGGCTTTCCAGCACGCTCTGTCGGTAGAAATTGGAAGCAATAAGCTTTCAAAACGCGGTTATTGTTAGGCTAAAGGGTTAGTGTTATTGTTATACAACTGTAAACGTTTGGAAATCCGCACTTTGAAGGATAACAGGATCATAACCGTTATCCTGTAACGGCGCAGGAAACTAAGGATTAAGGATATAAAGATCAGTTGGAAAAGCTTTTGTGCGTTTACTGTTTATTTATTGCTAAGGCTTTGCAGCACCTCTAGAAGAATAATGTTCGCTAGGCAGTTTGTATTTCGGGCCAAACTAACACCTACAGAATCGTCATTCTAACATAGTCGACTTTTTGAATAGTTAAAGTAAAATTCGTTATAGATATAATCTGGTTCAACAATAGTATATACGTTACAGCAACAGGAAGTATTGTTTTTCTGTGCGAGCCTGATAGTTCATACGGCAGCAAAAACCTACCTGGCGAGTTAAGTACGATATTTTTTACTGTAGAAAAACGAAAAAGTTACATACTTGAAGCCGTGATTGTAGCGACTTTGCATTCAGGAACTCACTATTTATACATCCAATAACACGTATTAGAAGGTTTTATCGCCTTTCCGCTTGTTTATTTGGTTATAAACTTGTTTATAATTTTAATATGGTTTTAGGCTAATTTTTGGTTGTTGTAGACAATTAACAAGAAATAATGTTTTTAGTTTTTTGTCGATAACTCGGTTATCCTTTGACCTACTGAAACTGCAAAAAAAGCATTTCGTCTGTCGTTAATAAAGGAAAATATTTTATCTCTTGTACATTTTTTGTAAAGTTATCGGTTTTCAAGATATTCCAAGTTAAAAATTTGTAACGGCTGCCATTTTGAAAATTATAAAAATAAATTCTTTGTGTTTGGTACACTTGTTAATCGTATCATATAAAATGCTTATTCCAAATTTGAACTCGATATCTTATCTATTTCAAGAGTTACAGTGAGTTTTTGTACAAAAACAAAATGGCGGATTACGACTAAACTAAGCCGAAATCGAAAAAATGTTATACTACATTTTCGACTTATTTTTCCATGTAGAATATGAATCTGCATAGCCAGCCCAATCTTTTTGTAACACCCTGTATAATACGTGGTTTTCCAAGGAAAATAATGAAAACGTTTATACTCGACTATTAGCTAGTATGACGTATCAGAAGGTGACATACGGTAAAATGCCCCTCTTGGATTTGAACCAGGCACTTTTATGATATTTTTGTCGATTTTTAAAGAACCCAGACATAATAATTTCGTGTAAAAACAAAATCCGCCGTATAATTTCCTGCATTAATTTATTTATACAAAACCCAAAAAAGCTACATTCTAATCACACAAAAAAAATACTTCCGGTTGTTGGAATTTTTGTAGACAAGTCGGACGTAAAATTCGGCGTTAGATTGCGAACACAAATATTAATATATACAGTTTCATTCAAGAAGAAACGGAGAAACTCTCAAGACTGTTCTAATTGTGAAAATAAAGAAAACAGTTCATAAAAACATAGTTTCGAAAATGCTTTTTCATACAGTTATCCACCATTTTGTTTTGTTTTACAAAATACTTAATATCTTTGAATGAAAGAAATATATTGAATGCAAATTTATGGATATATATTTTGTATGACACATTTCACCCATGAACAAAAAAAAACCGAAACGTCTTTTCATATGTTTTCAAAATGGCTGCCGTTTAACATGTTTAACGTAAAATATCTCGAAAAGTGCTACCTTTGCAAAACATTTTATAGAACAAAAAAAGTTCATTTTTAATATCAAACGGGTTTTTAAAATGTTCTCTTAACTCAAAAGATTGCCGAGTTATCGGATAAAAGCTCAAAACATAATTTATTGCTCTACTATTATTGTTTCTGTATTGCTATAGACAATACGAAAACATTTTATATTATGGACAACTACGAAGATAATTTGTATATTTCTTTTTCGCTCATAAGTCGGTTACGTTTTAAGTAAGAGAAATATTTTTTAAAAACCTATGTTTGTCATTAGAAAAATAAATTTTTGTTAGCGGTAAGTTCCGAGATAATTTACATTCAAAATTTAAAGTCCGCCAATTTTTAAATACATGAAAAACGTTTTGGGGGACTTTTACGTTATCCGACAATGCGTCTACTTTTTCCTACAAAAACATTCTAAACAAAATGTGTTTGTTATGGTGCATTTATTATGATGTCCAGAACAGGAATATAACAAAAACCTAATCTAACCTAACCCGATTAGCGACATGCTCGGCTCTCTACATTCAAAACGGCGAAGTTGGGTACCAATTTCAATGTTAAATAACCAAAACACACCTTCACTATTAACCATAGTTTTGTGTTGTTTTTGTCAAAAAACGAAAGCTGTATTTTTTTTTTCTTGAAATCAAATAGATTGTTGGTGTTGATTGGTAAGGGTTTTTGTTTTGCAATATCTCTTTTTGCAACTGAGTAAACAATTAATAAAGTTTACTATTTTTTTACTATTTATAACATACGTTTATGTAAACAGTAAAACGGTTTTTGAAAATGTATTCAGCAAACAACATCCACATATGACAGTACTTCAAAATGAAACCTAATTTTTTAATTTGTTCTACGAATTAACGGGGGAAAATGACTTATTCTGTAGCATTGCTCTTATGGGAATGAATCAGATTCAATATGGTGGATAGGGTAGCGCCCCCCTTAATTGACAACTGGCGCTGCACTATGCAGTCGCCAGCCGCTCTGTACTATTGCCCTTCTGACTGTGCACGATGAAACAAGATTACTGATAAGAAAACCACGTTCAGAATGTTGTTCAAGACATGCTAATGTCATACTGATAACAAATTAGTCAATTTACCATCGTAGGAAAAAGTTCGAGCCGTGTGGTCGTTAACGCAAAAGTCTCCGTTTTGGTTATATTATGTAGCCTACACGGGTAAAAGATATCAACAAATATGTCTCTAAAATTTGCGTTCAATATATTTCCTACATCCAAAGATATTAAGTATTTTGTAAAAAAAAACCAAATCGTTGATAACTGGAAGTATCTCCTTTTCTTACTGAAATGTATATACAGTTTTTAATGTCACACCAAACCTGTTCTGGAAACTATGATCGGTGCTCATTTCCCACTCCCGACCTCATGTCTCACCATAAGATACACAGCAATAGCTCATCTTTCCTACGGAAATCCGCTAACAATCTGTTTGTATTGGATATTCCACTACTCGCCGCGAGTCTCGGTGAGCGAAGCGAACGAGAGCAAATCCCCTAGTGTGAGTACAAGAAAACTTAATGTCATTTCATAAATATTGACTTGTATACTGAAACAAAAATAAATCAAAATAAAGGGTTAAACACAATGCATTACTCTGCATGCTTTCTTCTTTAGTTAAACGTATTTGGCCAAGTCCTAGACAACTTAAACAAATTTACTCCGGAGCCTGGCAGCTAAATATATTGCTGACTTTTTGTTTTTTAATATTCTCACATCCGAGAGAAATCTCTCCCGGCCCAACTCCGGTTACTGAATAACACATAAGGGCTGATAACTCAACGGCTAGGGGCGCTTATTGGAAAAGACAACAGGCAAAATTAAAGTTTGGACGGTTTCCAATAGCATCGTCTGTCTTATACCTCGTTCCTGTAGTGTAGGAAGGCAAGGGTTAGTTGTTTAAAACTACGAAAAAAATGTTTTAATTTATCAATCAATCCAACAAACCTATAAAATTGCATTGTCATTACAGGACAATCAAATGCATTTTATCTTTAAAAGTTTACAGAATCAAAATTGTTTTATTTTATGGGGGGGGGTCCAACATCTGCTCCGTAATTCTGTATAAACAACTTACGAAAAACACAAACATTTTTTAACTGTCTATCATGACAAACGCAAACACTGTCCTGATTTAAGCAGTTTTAGCGAACAAATGTTATATAATTGCTATAATTGATTAATAATAAGAATAACTTATTATTTGTAATGGAGCGCCTCTGAATTTAAAAAAAGCAGATCACTTAATTGAACTAAAATGTTTTCTCAGAATAATAATTGCAAGTAGTACTTATTTACTTATTTGTCGACGGACATTTAATATAAACCCGACAGTGTGTTATAAACTTCTAATGAACTTCAAAAAAATTTGTAATATAAGTTCCAACACTAAAATAATGTAATACAAGTTCCAAAATTAAAATATTGTAATAGAAGTTCCTATAATTAAATATTTTATTACAAGTTCCAATTTTAAAATATTGTATACAAGTTAACATTTTTAAACATACAAGTTTCAACATTAAGATATTGTAATAAAAGTTCAAACTCCGAAATAGTTTAGTAAAAGTTTTAGCATTAAAATATTTTAATTCAAGTTCCAACATTAAACAATAAGTTTCAACATTAAAATATTGTAACACAGGTTCAACCATCAAAATATTGTAATACGAGTTCCAACTTTAAAATATTGCAATACAACTTTCAACATTAAAATGTTGTAATACAAGTTCCAACGTTAAAATATTGTAATACAAGTTCCTATATTAAAATATATTAATACAAGTTCTAATTTTAAAATATTGTAATACATGTTCCAAATTTAAAATATTTTAATGCAACTTCCAACATTAAAATATTGTAACACAAGTTCTAATTTTAAAATATAAAAGTTTCAACATTAACTTATTGTAATAAAAAATACAACTTTCAAATATTGTAGTAAAAGTTTTAACATTAAACTATTGCATTACAAGTTTCAACGTTGAAACATTGCAGTAGAAGTTCTTCTTAAAAATATTGCAATAAAAATGTCAACATTACAAAAATAAAAGTTTAACCTTTAAAATATTCTAACACAAGTTTTAGCATTAAAATACTGTAATAAAAGTTCAAATTCCAAAATAGTTCAGTAAATGTTTTAGCTTTAAAATATTTTTTAAAATTATGTTCCAACATTAAATATTAAGTTTCAACATTAAAATATTGTTATGCAGGTTCTACCATCAATATATTGTAGTACAAGTTCCAACTTTAAAATACTGCAATACAAGTTAAAACTTTTAAATATTGTAACATAAGTTCCAACAATAAAATATTGTACAAAATAAAATACTACTTATACAAAATATTAATTATTTGATCCTAATAGACACTATCCTAATTCAAATATTGACTACGATTTATAAACTATTGACATTTCTGTAATAATCTGAACATAGTAGTCTTTTTATGTAAAGAACATGGTGTTAGGACTATATGAGCTCAATTAGTATGAAAAATTCATATTTTGTATCAGTCATATTTTATTTTTAATTACCAATATAATGGTTATTAATATAATTTTAATGTTAGGGCTTGAGTTACAAACTGTGAATGTTGGAAATTTAAAGTCCATTTTAAGTTTATAACGAGCAACCTTCATTATATAAAATGTATTTAAATAGACCTTTAGAGATAGCCGTTAAAGTAACTTTATAACAATATTTATAAAGTAATTATTAGCAATAAAATGATAATTAAGTGTTTATCCTACTCTTGTGTTAGGGTCAATCATTATTGTGCTGAAAACCTTTGAAAGAATGAGGAGAAGCTACGGAAACAAAGGTCGTTATTATTTATTTGCCGATATTACAGGAAACAATTGGCTAGGATTTACGTAGATTAGACGCGGTGTTTGCTCGGAGGTGATTTCAAAATGCAATAACGGTTACTATAACTCGTCCCACGTGACCGTTAAGTAAACCTAGACGGGAGAAGACATAAAGTGTACCTTGCCGTCTTGTAAAATTCCCGAATTATCGGCGAGCGTAGCGAATGTGGGAAGGAAATAAAACTGAAAATGAAAGAAGCTAAACGAAATTAAAGTATTAGAAAGAAACAAAATTGAAGAATGTAAACTAAATCATAAATAGTAGGCTATCATTTATATGTTTTTATATTCACCTTGTTTACGCTGTCATTTTGTTCCATCTTCATCATGTTTCGTTCTAATTTTATGATAATAATGTCATGTTTTCATGATATTTCATCATATTTCAACGCATTGTATTTTGTATGTTATGAACAACTACCAAGATACAAAATGTTTAGTTTTCAGCCAATAACTCGGTTATGTTTTAAGTTAAAGGAATAATAAAAACCCGTTACGTTTGTCATTAAAAAAACTGTTTTTAGTTTCTTAAAATTATTTTGTAAAGTTAGCAGTTTTAGAGGTTTTTGTTTTTAGGGCAACGCTATATCTCTCTTAATTTTGTGACAAAATTAGTAATTCAAAGCTTATGATCCTCGCTATTGAAAAAAAAAATAGAGAAATAGCTTCAAATTAATGTTTTCGTTCAAATAATTTATTAAAAACTTTCATATACATTATCTTTCAAATGTTATTTTTTTACAACACCATATCTAACTTAATTCTGCATAAAAATTAATGATTCAGAAATAATTTTAAAGCTTACTGCACCCCCCCCCCCCCCCATTGACGAAAAATAGACATGTTTTTATTTAAACTAATTATTTTTAAAAAAAACCTTCTTATACGAATGTTCATATGATTCCTCATAAAAGGCGCCATCTGTTAAAAATATATTTAACTAACAAGTGACAGCTGTTAGATTTAACTAATTTCCATTGGGGCAGCTGTTAGTTAGATTATTTACATTCTATATGCGAGTGTAATTTATTAGGTGAATTAAACAAATTAAATCAACGTAATCTTTATAAACTATATTTCTAAACCAACGTAATTAACTGAATTAAATCTACGTATTAAATAAGGTAAGTACTCCTAACTTGCAAAATATTCGCACGGGTCAGCTATTTAAAATCGATTTTGGAATGATAACATTGATTCATATATTAAGCATTTGTTAAGGGGCCCACAGACGATCAATTTGGCCAACATGCCATGTTGACTACAATTTTGAACGTCTGCAGGCAGGTTGGTGGTTAATATGCCATGATGTCGACAATTTGAAATAAGATCAAATAGGTTTGATATTTGGTGGGTGGAGCCAAATATAATATCAATATAATGATGCTGGCAACTTGGGCATCAATATCTTGTGTCGTCTGTTGCATCAACCGACAACATGGTTAACAACAAGGTTAGCGACCAAGTTGATTGTCTATGGTTCGTATTGATCTTTGATAATTTACAGTCGACAAATCTTAATAAAAGACCTTATAAAGAGCTGGAACATCGTTTAAAAGCCCTGTTTTATGTCTTACACACACAGATTGACAAAATATGAATTGAACACAGAATCAAAGTAGATAATCTTCCGTTATCTCTGCTTCTCCATCGCTCTACTTCTAATAGTTCCACAGCCATCTTGATTCGCTCAACATATAAACCATCCGATAACATCTTTACCTGAACGCGGAGAAAGTTCCGCCCCAGGATACACACACGCCTGCGCAAGACGTGGTATTATCCGCCATTGTTTAACCTTGCGCATTGTTTTGAAAATACAGGAAACGTGCTACACGAAAGTCTGATAAATTATGCAAATCACTGAAGATGACCGGTCTGGAGGAGGACGTCCTCGTTCTGTTCCGAGTGAAGGGAGAACCTCCGGCCGACTCGCAACGCACGCACGCTTAAAGTAAACATTCTGCTTGAAGAAAGGAATCTTGTGAAGAAGTTGCAAAGTTATTTACACTGAAAATATGAATAAGACATGAGTAAAGTTTCGAGCAATGTAAACAAAATGTAATGATATTATCAGTGGAATATGATAAGTAGGCTGGCGATATGACCACAGTACGATGAAATATGATGCAAGTAAAATAAATTAAAGTATTGAATTAAAATCGGCATATTTTAACATCACGACTGAACGAAAGAAGTATGATGAAAAAAGGAGAAGTATTTGAGCTATCGTAAGTATTTCAATGAAGACTACGTTTATCGAACTGAAACATTTGCTCTAAAATATTTATTTGAGCAACACATTATGAAAGTACGGTCGTTATACAGGCTGTCTCCGAACTCTCTGCACACATTTTGTGGATTTTTTCCTTTTATTGAGACAAACATATTTCACGAAACATGGGTTTGTGGTGCTTACTTTTCCGTCTGTCTGTACGTGTTTTGCACTAAATACTGCATATCTAGCGAACGGTTTGACTGATTGAGTTCAAACTTGACATAAAGTTTAACCCAGCATTGGTCTACTGTAAGAATAATAAACAATTACATTCATCCATTGGTGTTCATACCAGGAAAAGGACAATATGTATAGCTTATTAGTAATTATAGTCAGACATTTTTCTTTTACGATTATTATTTAAAAGTCAGTATTACGTAGACGTGGTTTATCACATTATCACCCTAGTAAAAGCGCCTCTGTCCTAATCAATCGTCATTTTCGTGAAAATATCAGAGTATACAATAATCTGTTTGCATTTGCTTCTATATAAGTAAATTTGTAAGTTTGAACTCTATTGGTCAAACTGTTCTTGTCACGAACAAAAATCGACTATGACTTATGCCAGAGGATAAGAGGAATTAGTTTCGCTTCGCTCCAAGGGTGGTATTTTTTATTTTTCGTTATCTTCATCCCAGCTCGAAATATGAAGAAATATCGGGAAAAAACGTTAATCGATTTTTTTCGACTTTGGGATATCGATAGACTGGTAAACTTTTTTATGTTAATCTACGTACTTTAATGTACTTATAAAAAAAAAATCAGCCGTATTGTAAATTACTGGAACTTTTGGTCTAAAATTACCCCTACCGACTGGCGTACTAGGTTATCTTTTGATCGACGGAAAAAATAAAAAGACAGTCTTGTTTCCTCAAATTTGTTTGTAAAGTTAGACGTTTTAGATATATTTGACATTACAAATTTTAAATAACCGCCATTTTAAAAGTATACACAATAGCGTTCTGGTTTTTAATACAAGGGTAAAACGTTGCGTAAAAATACGTGTGTACAGCAAATTTGAAGTCAATATCTTTTCTATTTCTAAATATATTGTGTTTAGTAAAAAAAAATGCTGCAGAGGATAATTAAAAAACTAAGCAATTCCGGACCTATATTGAATTTTGTTTCTTGTTTTCATCTATAGAATAGTCCGGTGAAATATGGGACACTATTTTCTAGACATTATATACCAACATCGCCACGTAAAATATACCACCACTCCTCGCATTACCTAGCGTGTTTTCTATTTCCACGATTCAAAGAATCTTACGTAACCAATAGACTATCTCAACATCGCCGGCACGATGTAGAGGAGAAACAATTATGTTTAACCTCAGCAAGGCCACACGCACCACGTAATTACATGTCTGTCCGTATGTCCGTACGTGCCCGTCTGTAATGTGTCATTATACGAGTTTTATTGCGTCTTTAATAACCCCCCTCCCCTCATCACAGTGTCTCCGTAATAAATACTTACAATGTATGAAAGTTAATTAGTGTCTTTGCTCATATATTTAATGCTTCCTAGGATGTAGACGTTAGTTAGGTTTGCCGTTTCACTTTCTCGTTCTAAATTGCAAATAGTTTTGTAAATTTTTAGTAATATTTCCACTTAAAGTACTCAATTGGGAAAGAGTTGTTCAAAATAAAAACGAAATAGTAAACACCACAAATAACATAGTAAAAAGGTTTATATTTTTCCTGTTTTGTACTATTTTGTTTCAATAAATGTTTGAATATTAAGGCTCTTAATTAATTTATTATATATATATTGTTGTAAGCAAAGTTTGTCCGTGCGTTCCGCTATAGCTCCGCAAACCCACTCTTGCAGCAGTATGGGGATTATATGGTTTGGGTGTCCTCCATCCCTCGTTCATGGAGAATGATTCTGTTTGTTACTGCAGGGGCGAGTTTTTGAGTTATATCGGCACGCAAGGACAAATCTCGGTTACATTTATTATACATGATGTCCCACGAAGAAACGGAGAAACTCTCACATTTGTTCTTCAGGTGAAAATAACAAAAAATTCGTTTCCCAGATATCTGCCATTTTGTGTTTTGTGCAAAATAATTCATATCTAGAGAACGGTCTGACTGATTGAGTTCAAACTTGGCATGAAGCTTAATCTAACAGTGCTATATCCCAAGAAAAATAATCGATACTATCGAATCTTGCGTTTCAAAATGGCGGCTGTTTGAAAATTTCAAACCTAAATAACTCAAAAACCGTACATTTTACCGAAAAATGTCAAGATATCTTTTTTGTAGCCCTTTTGATTCCCTATCGGATGATGCATTAGTCAAAACAATCGGATGAAGGATAATAGCTAAGTTAAAGGTAATGACAGCAAATGTACATACAATATTGCTGTGTTTATTGTGTTGGTATAGTATGCCGGGTTGAACAAACTAATTATTACACGTAACTTAACTATTATTCTTCATCTGATTGTTTTTACAGTTACACCTTCCGATAGGGAATCAAAAGGGCTACAAAAAAGTTGTCTTGAAATTTTTCATTAAAATGAACGGGTTTGAGTTATTTAGGTTTGAAATTTTCAAACAGCCGCCATTTTGAAATGCAAGATTCGATAGTATCGATTATTTTTCTTGAGATATATCATTGTTAGGTTAAGCTTCCTGTCAAGTTTGAACTCAATCAGTCAAACCGTTCTCTAGATATGAATTATTTTGCTCAAAAAACAAAATGACGGATATCTAAGAAACGAGGATTTTCGGTCCTATGTTTATATGAACTTTTTTTGTTATTTTCACCTGAAGAACAAGTCCTGAGAGTTTCTCCGTTTCTTCGTGGGACACCCTATAATATACATCTATTAATTTTACAAATAAAAAGTAACTGACAAAATAGCAACAATCCAAGTCCGTAGAGAAATAATTAAAAGAACTCTCTGAGTGGGAAAGTAAAAGAAGACCATAAGTTCGGTATCATTTTGTAAATGGTCTTGGGCCTAAGCGCCAATCTTACCAGCTATTTGCTTATACCTTTCTGTACCACCACTGCAGTCTCCTAACTAGTAGCTAAGTGTTTCTACTACTACACCGTTAAAATCTCGTTTCTGATAAATTACTTTAAAGTAGGTGATAGTATATGATTTCTTTCTGTGCAACCGGGTTTAAATTAGCTATTTCCACAACGTTTAAAGCAGGCGATAGTGGAATGTAGAAAGCAACGTTTTAGTTGATCGCTCATGATAGTTAAATGGACAGTGTTTCTCACGCAAGGACGTTACCTCTCTTACGCAGTTGATTGTAAACTATTCCCAGGCGCCGGTTAGCTCCATATCGGCCTTCCTAACATCTCAGCCAAGGCTGCCCTTAATTGGTTACACCACCGACTCCGCCGTATGTATTATGGAACGATTAATTGACTTTTAAAGCGGTGATGCAATTCCACGGGCGGTGATGTTAGAAGACGTGCCACACAATACCTTGGGTAACCTTTAATTAAACTTCGAAAATGTTTTATTTCCATAGTACAGTCAGTTCAAAATACGTGTGACGGATACAGAATGAAGTGTAAAGCGGTGCAGTGCTTAAAGTTTTACTGCAGACTATATATTGGAAGAAAAATAAACCAAACACCCAAAAAATCAAGGATTTCATTTTATGTATGCAACACGCACAGATTATTTTATTTGTTGAAGAGCTGAAGCACAGATTCGATTTACAGCGCTAGTATAGACAAATAACATATATGTTAAATCACTTTCACTGTAGCTTTTCTGTCAAATATACTTGAATTTCTAACACTTTAAAATCCGTTTCTCATTTTTGCACGCACGGATACACGCATTTACTTAAATAAAAGAACTAAACTATTCTAAATTACTCTAGAGGTGTACATATTGGCCATTTAATGATCATAAGTGATCAACTAATACGTTGCTTTCAAACATTGACCATCGTCTACTTTAAACATTGGAGGAATAGCCAACTTAAAACCACTTGTTGCATATAAAGAAGTCATAATTTACTATCCCCTACTTTATATTAATTCATCAGAAACGAGACTTTAACGGTGGAATAGAAACACTCATCTACATTCTACACGATGGGAGACTGCAACGATAGTATGGAAAGGAATAAGCAAATTTTGGTGAAAAAAAATCTTAGGAGCAAGATAATTCACAAAATGTGACCGGACTAATTTCTGACATTAATTTATTTGCTTGCTCAGAGAGTCCTGGTTTAATTATTTCTTTACGGACGAGAAATGTTGCTCATTTATCCGTTAATTTTTCTTTGAAAAATTAATATATATATATAATAAATGAATAAACATTATAAGCTAGACCTAAACATACGTCAATTTAAAAAAAAGTTATGTTTACTAAATATTTTGGCCACATCCTACACTTTCTGAAGTCAACTACTTGTTAAGTATAAACATATCAAACCCGCTGTCATATATACAAGTTTAAAGACATTTTAAGCGTCGACTGTTATGTTAAGCTATCACATAAATAAATAGTATACACATTATTACTAAAACTGGTCGCAAGGCATTACTGAAATGATGAATTACCTAAACCAGTACGGGAAGTTAATTTACCTAACCAACCTGCCCCACTCTCTAGTCTTATCCAATTTAAACGGGCCCAATTATTTGTCAATGACCTTGAGTCTGTGAGTCAAGTATGTCTGTCGGCCGAGGAAAGTTGGAGAAGCACAGGTTGAAAGTGTGATCAATCTGTGGATTAGATTTGGAAGATACGAAGAAAGTGAGAATAGCTGAGAGTTTTTTGTTCGTTTATCGCTGTCGTTCGATAGATCTGGGTTTAGATTGAGCTTGAATGAATACTATGAATAAATAACGTCAAGTGTTCATAGTCTGTCTTTTAAAAGTGTCTATGTTATCATTACTTTTGATACTTTAGGATATATGTCCTTTACTCGGGAATGTCCATAGGATTGATGAGCTATGCAGTGACTCTTGTGATGAAACCCAAGGACGGGTGTAGTCAATGATCACCGATCATGATCCCTAGAACACGTTTTGGGGTGTCGTTAAAAATGTAATATATAGTACATGTGTGTTCGCACTCTAACGGTCGCATTTTACGTCCGATTTAGACAAACTCGTTGGTTGTCTTAGTCGCTCGGATGAGTTCGTGAGCAAAAAAATATTGATTTTAGATTGTTCTATCTATAATGAGACTTTTTATGGTTTTATCTAAAGACAATAAATATAGGAGATTATTTTGCACATTTTGTGTTTTTTACACGACCTTATAGCCCGTCTGGTTCCTCCAAAATCGATCAAAAAGTAAAATACCACAAAAGTACCCTGTGTGGCCTTGCAAAGGTCGAGGTGCAAACTCCCAGAGCGAGTTTTTTTCGAACGAAGCAGCGGAACGAAGCAGTGTGTGAGTCAGAGCTGGAGCCTTAAGGGGAGGCTACCCTGTCCGCCATATTGAATCTGATTCCCATAAGAGCAATGCTACAGAATAAGTCACTTTTTACGTTAATTCGTGGAATAAATTTAAAAAGTTGGTTTCTTTTTGAAGCACTGTCATATGCGGATGTTGATTGCTGAATACATTTTCAAAACCCGTTTTATTGTTTTCATAAACTTATGATATAAATAGTAAAAATAGTAAACTTTATTAACTTTTTACTCCGTAGCAAAAAGGGATATTTCAAAAAACTTTAGCAATCAACACCCACAGTCTATTTTACTTTAAGAAAAAATACAGCTTTCGTTTTTTGACAAAAATAACACAAAAATATGCTTAATAGTGAAGGTATGTTTAGGTTATTTAACATTGAAATTGTTACCCAACTTCGCCGTTTTGAATGTAGGGAGCCTTAAGGAGCAAACACATTCTACCAATTTAATTCGTACACGCAGGCAAGAACCTTATTGGTCTATTGAACGCCTTCATGAGTAGACCAATTTCAAAAATAATTGAAACCCTAAAACATACCCTAATTCAAAACCAATATTTCTTTCTTTACGAATATTACCTTTAAGATACTTGTATATTTACAAAGTTCTTAAGTTATTTTTTATTAAAAGTGGAAACAGGCAGCTTTCCGATCGATGTAATGGGAGGAGGGAACGGTTAAGAAGTGCAGGAAATTTTGTAGTGCCAAAGCTTAAGACTTATTTTATGAAGACTTTTTGTTTCATCGGGCCAAAATTGTTTAATGTACTGCCTAGTCACATCAAATATGTGAAAATTCACTTTTATATTTTTTGCGAGAATTGAGAAATTGACTCTTTGAGCAGGAGGATGTTGAACACTTGTTAAATGTACATAGTTAATAGTTATTATATATAGTATAGTGATCTTCATGTATTATTGTTCATACAATGGTCTAAAATATGTGTAAATTTGGACGTTATTTTGCCTTTTTGACTTTGTTTTTCACTCTTGTTTAACAAAAACATTTGATTGTATGTTGTTAATATTTGGGTAGATTGCTCGCCGATATTTTTAGAGAAAAATAAATTCTGAAAAAACTCTTTGTAAATTATAATTTTTATACATACTATTTATTTTCTGTCAAATGTAGTCTGTATTTGTACTTTACCTTTTATGTGGCTACATGTTTCACTGCCACAGGCAGCATCATCAGGCCAGCTATCTATGTCCACTCAAACACTTATATATACACAACACTTCCGGTAACACATATTTTTCGTACACGTCACATAAATAATTAAATTTGTTTAACTTTGCTACACTTGAGAGGTACCTCATTCTAGGTACTTCCTCCAAGACTGATTTGGAAAGATAAAGGTGCAGCTCTGTTCAATTCTTATTACATTGTGCCTTGTGCCCTACTAGATTTTCTTATGTCTCTGATTTTATGCTGTTGGCCTGATGATGCTGCCTGTGGCAGTGAAACATGTAGCCACATAAAAGGTAAAGTAGAAATACAGACTAAATTTGACAGAAAATAAATAATATATATAAAATATATTTAGTTCTAAAGCTATCAACAATGAATATAATTTTTGATTTAGAAGCTATATATCTTTTAGTTCATTTTTGTCTTATTGCTGACATACAGGGGAGCCGGGTGTTTTTCTTATTTCTCTTCCTGAGTAACGTGGGGTTTTCTCTTCGCACTGTATGCTATTTTTTTATTTAAGTAAATGTGCTTTTACTTTGAGTTGAAATAAGAAAATGTTATTGTAATAAGCTATGTGTATTAGTTTTATGGATAGTTGTGTAAGTGCGATTGGGCGAAAATGATTATATTTAAGAATATGATACAAATTAAGGTTCTCTCTATCTTTTGTTTTTTTCTCTCACTGTTTTATACTTTTTTAAATAGCTATAATAGATGTGTGATGTTTTGTATTTGTAATACTTCTGGAAGGAGCTAAAAATAAATATTAAAAAAAAAATATATATATATATATAATTATAATATAAACTTTATTTTGTAAATTCGCTCAATTCACGTCAGCGGTTCAGCTGCGTGATCACACTATTAATACGATTTGTAATGAGAAAGTCACATTTTACTGAAATACTCTAAAAATCGCCTAATAGACGGGAGTAGGCCTACTTTGCCAAGTTGAAGGGGAATTCAGCTTCCAAAGTTGCTGAGAAAGTTTCACGAGAAAGACGGGTCAGCCCACCGGGGACTTGCAGCAAAGTTATTTGCTGACGACTTCATAATGCAAAAACTCGGGGGAAAAACTTTTAATTTGTTGCTGCATAGTTTAATTTGCAAGACGTCCGCACTTTGTGTCTGTTTAATTAGCGGAGTCGTTCGGCTTCTTCACTTAGTTTTTTCAAAAGAATTGCCGTTCGTAAACACGTTACTGATACAATTTATTATACAATCTCCGCTTCACTCAGCCCGACTTGCTCCAAGCATTACCTTATTCTTAAAGCAAATGCTAGATAACCTTAAGCTTTAACTTAATGGCACGTTCTTAATTTGTATTAATCAGGTAGATGTCTAGCATCTTCTTGAAGCACAACCTTATTCTTAAAGCAAATGCTAGGCATCCGTATGCTTATCCTTACTAGAAGTAGGTACATAACCTTTTTCTAGACGGAAACACAATCATCTGAAAATACTTATTTTGTGAAACAATCTATAACCTTGAAAATCTTTCTGAAAATGTTCAGAAATGTGTAATAGCCTACGATATTGTGTTAATGCTCGTAGCTCGTGGCGATGAAATAACAGAAGCATAAATATTATGGAAGAAAACTCATTTCTCAGAAACTATTAAAGCTACACCTGTACATATGAATAAAATTTAAGTGTCTTTCTGTGATTTCAAAATAAATACTTTTTTCTAAACTCATATGGTTATTCACACTTTATCAAAACCTCAAATTTTGTATGTCTGTTTATTTGTCTGGGCTAATCTCCGGAATGGCTGAACCAATTTTGACGAAACTTTCATTTGCATGTAGAGGACTTTCCAGAGATTAATTTAGGCTACATTTTACCCCGGAAATATTTAGGGTTCCTATTTAAAATTTTTTAAATGTATCTAATTATTTGTTTTGCAAACGGACGTAACACGTGACCATTATAAATAAAACAGCTGATTTTGATCAACAGTTTAACACTTTGACAATATCACCTGTGTATTAATTTACTGTATACTCTGGTTTAGCAGTTACTATATATCAAAACAGTATGCAATAATGTAAAATGTACTCATAGATGTTAAATACATCTGAAAACCTGATTTGCAATTTGTTTGTTCGTTCGGGAGTTTTGAACTGGCGGAAAACGGGATTTTTAGCGTTTTTTGGTGCGTAGTAAATAACTTACGTAGCCCTAAAGGGCAAAACTTAGTTCGTGTTTTTTGCTAAGGAACTCGGATCTAAAATTCTTTGTTTTTTATTGCGTGTAATGGTAAGGCTAAATATTTACCCCATAGTCATTTGATTTATTCAATCACATCTGAGCGAAGCTGCAGGTAACTAGCTAGTCTTGTAAATAAGTCCAGCTGTAGAAAACCCAACAAGATAAGAAATTCGCCATGTAACTTTTCTAGGTAATTCAAAACCTACGCGATTTTATTGGAAACAAACACTTATCTTGGATCACCTCTATTTCAGTCTGAAACGTATCATACGAAAAGAACGCGGAAACAATTATTATCAAATAAATTATAAAAACACACAATGTCAAAGGAATCCAACGATGAATAAAACATTTGCATTATGTCACACCAGAATGCGCTCCGAGCATGGTATGCTTTCACGCAGTCGCAGTTATGCATTTCTGGTTTGGAAGGTAAAAACATGTGGCAAGCGTCCAAAGATTGTCACTACCAAGGCCGCAGATCGGACAAGACATTCTTTCTAGACTTAATCACGGATTAGCGGTCGGCCTTCGAGGAGCGGTGAGGTTGGATTGTCTAGTAAATAGAGGAAACGTTACTTTGGATTTAAAATTTTTGAGGTTAGGTTTTACCCGCTTATCCCCAAAAATTAAACTAAGGCTCGATAGCTCTGCTGTTAATCGTTCGTGTCATAAAATTTCCTTTCCTTGGTAATATTATTTTGAAAATATTTTTGAGATTCCTCATCGTCCCACTAATAATAAAAATAATTTATTTAACAATTTCAAATTAGCTAAATGGTAATTTTAACTGATTTGTTTTTACATTCAAACGATACAGAAACGCCATCACTATATCAACGGGCTTGGTATCATCAATGACTACATATCAATAGACCATAATTGCCCATGTTAAAAATGCAGACCAGGGAAGCAGGTATTTGTGCCATCGGCCACTAGGATTCGACGGTCACGGTCACATGACAGTTGGACCTCTTTGTCTCTACTCCTCTTTCCATCCACTCCGCCAGCAAAAACATAAGAAATGCAAAGTGTTTCGTTTCCATAAAAGTGGTATTCAAGATATTGGTGGATTAAAAAAACGAACCTGTTTTATAACGGACGTATTCAATGTTACAATACCAGAGGAACACCTTTGTAAAATTTTGAAGCCATACATTTTACCATATTTCCATGATTATGGAAAGCTCAGTCGTAGGCTGGAGTTGCTCTGTTTAACAAACCTACAGCACACAGTTTATAAAAGCAGAAAAAACCATCTTTAAACTTAAAAAACACTTACGAATTTGTTGTCCGAAATCTTCTACTAGTTGAGTGAGTTCAGCAGCCATAAGTGATAATGTTTTAATTTATATTTACAA
>JAGFPH010002844.1:88288-110404 GCA_018207615.1 Philaenus spumarius | reverse complement strand
TGGTTTTGGGGGTCAATATTACTAAATCACGATTTCTCCAAAACCACCGAACGGATTGGAATGAAATTTAGTACGTCAGTTCTTCTAGGGCCATAGGTGCTCGCTAAGAAAGGTTTTCAAAAAATTCGAAATTTTAGGGGAGATTTGGGGGGATCAAAGATACTAAAAAAAGCACCGAACGGATTGGAATTAAATTTGGTATGTAGCTTTCTCTAAGGCCCTAGGTGCTCAATAAGAAATTGTTTTTAAAAAAATCGAAATTTTAGGGGAGGTTTAAGGGGTCAAAGTTACTAAAAATCCCCATAAAAAATTCATAGTGTAATGTATTTATTGATGTAATATATTTTTTGTTAATATACATTAAACCTTAATTTGTCTATCCGTGCGAAGCCGGATCGGGCCAGCTAGTTGTTTTATATTAATTTATGATTTGTTTTAATTTAATGTAATTTTTAGTATATTCTATATTAAATGTTGCTTCAATCAAATAATATGTATTTTTTAATATATTGTTTGTTTTTTGTTTTATTACATTTATTTATCCACGGTTGCACAGTCAATTACAAGCTTCACATACAAAATTGAAAATATACAGGGTATGTACAAACTTTAGGAGATGTTTTTGTTTGGCTTTCCATTTAGGAACGTTGGACAGATAGTACGGGTAAACTTCAAGGCGGACAAAGAGTCTGGGCCTTTCCAGATTGACAGCTGGACTCTTTGTTCCCCCTTACGCTTGTACCTGTAACAAACTGTTAAGTGGCATCCTTGTAATTATCATTGTATAAGTAGTCCTGTATCATTAAATTACGTATTTCTACTAACTGCGGGGATAAAAATGGCATACCCATGTCAAAAAGTCCCCGTCAAAGGCGACCTAAGAGTCCGCACATTTTCCAAATATCAGCAGGACTGTTAGTTCCACCCCGCAGTTTGTTTTATTGTGGAGTGTTGAAACGCTTTTGAGCTTTCTAGCGTGGCAGCAACGTTGTTTACAAACTGTTCCAAAACGACAAAGAAACAAATGTTTGTCATTATTTTGTGTCCACACAAGCTAGGCAGTGTTTCTCGAGATGTTGACTGAAGAAGACGTTTCAGAAACATCCTGCTTTCCTTGGGTGAACCGCCAATTTGTTCTCACACAATGCCTTGTGTTCACGTCGAAATTGACTGACTTTAAATTTTTTGACTATTTCATCAGAGCTCACGATTTCCTTTAGAGTTTCTTATCCCTGTTCTTATACTCATAACAAGTTATGTCCCACAAAACTCGATGGGAATGAAACTCTTCAATTAAATTCGAAATCTGTTCCTGGTTCCATGCAATAGAAGCCATCTTCTAAACTATACAGTTGACAACAAACCAGATCACTTCAACAACTGGACTGGTACTGCACACGTGCTATATAGGCCTGAGCAGAATGAAACACTGAAGCCAGATGAGTCATTGTAGCACGCCCTCCCCTCGCATATTTTCTCTTTTCTCGTCCAGACGAAAACAATTTTGAGTGTTTTCCATTTGGTTTGGGAAACATAAAACATTGTTTTTTTTTTTGCTGAAACAAGCTAACGTTTATCATTTGTTTGCGAACTGTTTCCAAACTGTTTGTGAACTGTGAAACATTTTGAAAACATTCGGGAAACATCAAAGAAAAAATATGAAACATGAAAAACAATTGGAAAACAGTTTGCAAACAATGTTTACACAAACATGTATGTAAGTGTAAACTAGGCTTAACAATTAATTGTTGTTTCAGTAATTCTTCATTGATAATCGATTATTCAAAGTCGTTTAACCTTCTACGCAACAAATGTCAACGCATTCTACCGGATGCCAGAACTACTTACGCAACTTACTGTTGTATAACACCGGTCACACTGGTTAGTACATGCACCGGCCGAACTGTAAATACATAATACATTACAGAACAGTTTATATATCCGTTAGATACAGAATAATGTATTTCATGATTGCTAAGTATTCCAAGGTTGGCGTTATGTAAGCCAGCTCGCCTAGGGGTTTGAGAGAAAGGAAGGTTAACCATTGCTAATAAGTAGAACCGTTTTGCAGGTGTCTTAGATTGGGGAGGGGGGAGAAAAAACTATTGCGTTTTACAGTAGTTTAATTGGGCATAAACTATTAAAGCTGGCCATTTTCGTAGCTCAGCCCCAGAAGGAAAATGTATTTGACTAATTCTACTGATCTTTGAATAGTAGGGTATCCCCGAACTCTCTGGTCCTCTTTCGTGGATTTGTTCCTGGGATCGAGACAAACATATTTCAAAACATAAACATCCTTACTTTTTCGTCTGTCTGTATGTGTTTTTTAATAAATGATGTATATCTAGAGAACGCTTTGACCGATTGAGTTCAAACTTCTCATAAATTTGATGCTAACAATGATCTACTTCAAGAAAAATAATCGATTATATTCAATCACGCGTTTCAAAATGGCGGCTGTTTGAATATTTCAAAACTTATTTACACAAAAACAGCACATTTTAATTAAACAATGTCAAAACATGCTTTTTTGTAGCCCTTGTAATTCCCTATCGGCTGGTGAAACTGGCAAAACAATCGGATGAAGGATAATACTTAAGTTATGTGTAATTTTTTTTTTCTCAACCCGGCATCCTACACCAACACATCAGTAAACACAACAATGCTGTTATTATCTTTAACTTAACTACTATCCTTCATCCTATTATTTAGATAGTTACACCAGCCAATAGGGAATTAAAAGGGCTACAAAAAAAGGATATCTCGACATTTTTTGCTAATTAAGGTTTCAAATTTTCAAACAGCTGCCATTTTGAAATGAATTATTGGATGTAATCGTTTATTATTTTTTTTTAAATAGACGATCATTGTTGGTTTAAACCTCATGTTAAGTTTGAACTCAATCGTTCAAGCCGTTCTCTAGATATGAGCTATTTTGTAAAAAAAAACATATACAGACAAACGCAGAAGTAAGCACCGTAGACCCATGGTTGTGAAATATGTTTGTCTCTATTAAGGAACAAACCGAAAAAAGAGGATCAAAGAGTTCGGGGACACCCTGTATTAGAAGTTACTATATTAGTTTACGACAGTCGTCTAGCATAATTTATCTTTAAATAAACGGTACCAGGAACTGGCATATACTTTCTCACAAACATATTTAAATTATTAAACAGATTCACGGTGACTTGTATGGTGGGGTAGGAGAGGTGATTTTGTATTAAAGTTGTTTTCCCATAAAAATCCATAAAATTACGGAAAAACCAACTTTTCTCAAAAACGGCTCGAACGATTTTGATTAAAATTTCACAGTTTATAGTACTTTAGGTCCCTAATAAACTATAAAATTTTTATCAAAATCGTTAGAGCCGTTTTTGAGAAAAGTTGATTTTTCCGTTATTTTAAGGGTTTTTATGGAAAATTACCCTTAAAAATAAAAAATTCACAAAAATGAAAAAAAAACCTGGAGATACCGTGGATTAGTACCTCCATACCAAATTTCATCAAAATCGGACGACTAGTTTAGGCTCTAGGTCTGATAACATCCACACAGACACACAGACACACATAGAGACACAGACACAGACATCACTCCGAAAACCACTTTTTTAGGTTCAGGGGGGCCCAAAACGGATATTTCCACCAAAAACTCAAACTCGAAAATTTTGACGAATACAATACTTTCTCCATATACTATGGTATAGGGGGAGAAAGTAAAAAAAGAAAGCATTGTGTTAGCTCTGACATGCTTCTTTATTACATATCCAGTATGTAATAAATGGTCTGTTATGGTCTGTTTCATTCAATGCTGATGTATGGGGTACGTCTCTGGTGCAACTCAGTTCCTTCAGTGAGAGTTTTTATAATGCAAAAAAAAGCTTTAAGACTCATTATTGGGTTATCAAATAGAGAATCCACTTAGACCCAGATTTTCTGAACTTGGGATTATGAATTTGTCTTGCCTATATGTATATTGTAATTTAATTCATGTCCAACAAAATATATTGCAATTTGATAATTAGTATATCAAACATGGTGACAATACTATAAATAAAAAAAATGTGATGTTATAGCGGCGGAGGCCTATGGCAAAGTGAATGCAAAGAGATTATTGTATACTCTGATATTTTCACGGAAATGACGACCAATCGGTGACATATAGATACCTAATATGAGACAGAGATCAAATGGACATGTTGTAATTTCACCATTAATACTAATCACAATATAATACGTAACACCAAAGGTTTACTTATAATATACAATAAGCCTTTTGTTTGATTTTACCTAATCTAAACAAATTGTTAGTCAAGAATAATTAAAAAAATTTGTTGGTTGTGAAAAATAATAAATTCATTATAAATACTCTAAGTTGGTTGCTATGGTAATGAATGTAAACAAACATGTGTTGTTAAGTTTTTGATCCGAACAGCTGTTTTATCTGTTATAGGGCTGGGAGTAAACCCCCAAAATGTTCTCTATTTTCACGCTTTAAAATCTAAATTTTGCAAAAACCTTTCTTAGTGTCCGTCTGTGACCCCATAAGAATATAAATTTTAATTCTCGTATTTTAATCTTAAGTAGTTTTTGCTCTACAGTACTTTGATTCTATGTCAGTCAGCCAGTCGGTACGGACCGAGCTAGTCGCAGCTCTGAAGCTTTACGCTGGTATAAATCCCCTGGTCACGTACAACCCTACACTTCCCCAACACAAACACAATTTCAGTATGATTCGGTTTTGTTGAAATTTTAACGTATTTGTTTTTTTGTTTTCATCAAATCTGTTCAGGGATACTGGACGATTGTAATCCATTCCGTGATTTGGTAAAACGTTGAAGCGTTCCTGCATCTGGCTGTGATTGGAATGATGCTAAGCTTCTGTAGAGGATTTCCAATTTTCAATAGGAAATTAAAATCCTTCATGGAGATATTGTAGCTGAAAATGTATGATTTTTGAATCGTGACGTGTACCAGGATTGGAATAGGGAAACGGAGAAACATATTAAACGAAGAAGATTTTGAGGTTAAGAAAGACGGTGGAAAGAGAGAGAAGAAATTATGAGAGGGAGATAGGGTAGAAGGAGAAGGGAATGTGAAAAAGATAGGGATACGGAGGCAGATTGAGACAAAAGGAGAAGAAGAAATGGTGAGAGAGAAAGGGGAAAAAGAATAATCGAAAGAAATAATGAAGCAGAAAGAGACAGAAGAAAAAGGAAAGAGAGACATAAATTAATGGTTCTATTGAGAAAGAGAGATGAGGGATCATAAAGTGAAAGAGAGAGGGAGAAAATGAAAGGCAAAATTAGAAAGAAAGAGAGAGAGAGAGATGGAACGGGTGAGAGGTAGGATGAGATAGTGAAACGAGAGAGATAGAGAGGCAGAGTGAGAGATGGGGAGAGATAAAGGTGAATAAGAGGAAACGGATGAAAAAGTGAGGCAAAAAGAGATAAAAGGAAAAGGAAAGAGAGACAGAAAGGAATGGTTCTATTGAGAATGAGAGATGAGGGATCATAAAGTGAAAGAGAGAGAGAGAGAGAGAGAGATAATGAGAGGCAAAATTAGAAAGAAAGAGAGAGAGATGGAAAGAGAGGAGGAGATAGTGAAACGAGAGAAATACTGAGGCAGAGTGAGAGATGGGGAGAGAGAGAAAGGTGAATAAGAAGAAACTGAAGAAATAGTAAAGCAGAAAGAGATAAAAGGAAAGAGAAACAGAAAGAAATGATTACATTGATAACTGATGTATGATGAGTAAGTGAAAGAGAGAGAAAAAGAGATACTGAGCCAGAGTAAAGATGGAAAGAGAGAAAGGAGAAAAAGAAGAAGTGGAAGAAATAGTTAGGCAGAAAGAGATAGAAATGAATGATTACATTGAGAAAGAGATCTTGGTGCAACTAGGACAGATGCACTTGGATTGGGGTAGGGTGGTGGGAGCAACGGTGACCTGCATCTTGAGCATGCGCAGCTGTACCAGAGATTTGATTAGGACAGAGCCATTTGAATCGGGTTAGTGTGGTGGTGGTGGTGGTGGTAGGTAACCTGTATCCTGAAGCATGTGCAGTCGAGTCAGAGTTTTTTCTTGAATGACAGGAATTCTTTTATATGATAGAGATAAATTCTGTTTAGCTTGATGTAAAACTATGCCAAGTTTTATTGTAGATAGTATTTTTGTTTTCTTCTTCATTCCGTTCCCAAATGGCCTCAAAAAACCAACTCAGGGCTACTACAGCCTTTTTTTTATTTATTACTACAGGGCTAAAAAAAATTATGACTTATTGTGTTCACACACCTACGAAGATCTAAATTTGTAAAATTGCTTTTGCAACGATCTGAATATTTTAAAATTTTGTATAAAGAATAGTGCAAGAATTCTGAAAGAAGAGATTTTATTTGAATGAGAAAAAATAATTTTTTAATATCAATGTTTTAACTTTTCCTCCCAAGCGAACCTGTTACCGTCTCCAACAGGACAGAGTCTGAACTCGCAGTTTCCAATATTTCTCGAGAAAATTGTTAACAAGATCGGAATTACTTACCCAGCAGAACAAAATAACGAGACGGGACGTCTCCGAAGCGTCGTAAAAAAAACAGCGCGACTTAACAAGCTCCTTAGCGCGTTCTGACGGCGTAAAAGTGTACTGTACTAAAATGTATTAACATAACTTAAAGCGTTAACGATTGTGAAGGTACTTTAAGTGGCGCAAGGGTGGCAGTAATGGGGCTGTCAGAAACACTGTCAGCTGCGTGACTGTAAGGTGACAGCTGAGCATTGTGACTTGGAATACGGGGGAGGGGATACTATACAAATATGTTTGAAAGAACGACCAATACAGAATTAAAATAATTCCTTATATTTCTACTTTCAGAATCCCTAAACTGTCAATATAACGTGTTTATTTATATCAGATTGTTTTAATATTTATTGTTGTGCCAAATGAAATCAATTCGAAAACTTAAACAACAATTTTTTTTGATAATCTAACCTAAAAAAGTTAGATTATCAAAAATCTAAATTGATAGTTAGTTGTAAATAATAATGATATAAAAAGTGATAAGGTAAAGCAGTATTTCAAACTGGTCAAATAGGCCTAGTTAAGAATAAAGTTGGCCTAATTTTAATAGTGATAGGTGTTTGAATAACATTATGATGTAGTAAGACTTTTTCATTGTTTTTGCTTGTTATTACCTAACCTAAAAAAACTGTTGGCTATGAAGAATAATGACTAAATTTGCCAATTTGGTTGTTATGGTAATAAATCTAATTACTTTTAAGGAATGTGTGTTTGTTCAGTATAGGATTAACTTAAAACTGTGTTAAGCTTATGATCCAAATCATCTGTTTTACTTTTGTAATCTATACTAATATTATAAAGAGGTAAAGTTTGTTTGTTTGTTTGTGTGTTTGTTTGTTTGTTTGTATGTAGGGGGTAATCTCTGGCACTACTGAACCGATTGAAAAAATAGATTTACTAATAAATAGTTACACTATCCCTGAGTAACATAGGCTATAATTCATTTCGATAAAAACCTTTTTTTATTTCAATATTTATAAATTTAATCGGAAAAATTCTTAGGTTAGGTCTAGAATGATAAACCAACACATGTATTTTCTACCAATCTTACAAAAGAATAATTAAGGGAACGGAAGCAATACTGGGCCACATAGATTGGTCATGTTCAAAACTTACCTTAAAATTTAAATATCACCAAACGTAGAAATGTTTCAGCTTATTACTCACAATACACAAGATACCTAGAGGTTAACTCAATAAACCATAGAAATAGATGTAAATTTTGGCTTTATTAACCAAAATAAAAAAAGTTTATATGCCCTTAATACAAAAAAAAATGAAATTATTGATATGCCCTTAATACAAGAAAAACTTCAGATTTAAAAGAATACATATATATTTTATTAAGTTAAATTTAAAAGCCCTCCCCAAAAATAAAAATCAAAAACCCTCCCTTTTAATAATAATTACAGAATTTATACAGAAAAGATTAACAAGTTACAAAGTTTTAACATGAGATACCATGGATTTGTTTAAGAATAAATATATATGTCGTTGGCCAACTCTAAAGCTAATTATAAATAATTGAATAAATAAACAATATTAATTATGAGACGTCTCTATATATATAAAAAAAAGGTATATAATTTCTAATATGCAGCCCTTAGGGCTAAGGTCCGAAATGTGCTAGCTTGCTCCTCCCAATTATTAAATACAAACATATCCTATATAGTATACATATACAAAATTACTTTTTTAAAATACAGCCTGTTTAACATTTAACACAAAAATCAACTGCAGATCGTTCATATTTTAAATTAATCTCTGTCTGTAACTAAAGCACTGTAGATATAAGAATTTTTATTGTATTTAAAGTCCTGTTGGAAAGTAGGCCTTTTCAAGGCGTAGCTGTGGTGTAGCTTATGGCATTGTATGGTTAAATATTCCCTGGAGTTGAACCAGTGTAACTGCATAACATAAATAACAATTCCTTTTTAGAAAACTTGCAGCTAATTTAAATAAGCATAAAACTGATAGTTCTTTGAGTTGGCTGTTTTTTTAAAATTTGTAGCCCAAGGTGACAAATTGCTACTTAAAGATTGTAATAGTTAGTACAACATGTGTCATGTTGCATAAGACTGTCTCTACATGTTAACCAAACCACATGGCAACATAAAAATGTTCTTGTTTAGTTACACAATATACATATATCAGTAATGTTATGCCTATAGCTCATTAAAAGTTTTCAATATTCTGGTTATACTGCAGAAAACTACACAGTTACAGTTAATTAATACAGAACAGTTTAGGCTAGTTTTGTTTGAAATATGTTAAGACTTTAGTAATAACCAACATAGTATCAGCTTTAAAGTTTTTGTAGGCTGTAATATTAGTATTTTAAAATTAGGCTGTAGTAAAAATGAAATACATAGGTTTTGAATAAAACTGTATGAGTTTGAAAAGTTATTTACAATGCAAAAGGGGGAACTAACTTTATAAAATTTTACAAAGAGTACATTTCATAGTAACAAAAGTAAGGCTAAAACATTCTACGTACCTGGTATTGACAAAGTAAAGGCTTATAACAAATGCATGTTAATTGGCCTTCCGCATAACTCGCGACAAAAGAACTTAAGAATTAATCCACGACAATAATTTACAGCGACATGACAAGGTGGACTTTCCTGTAGTGGAAACAATGGCGGACTCTCCTTCTCGAATGTTCTAAAGAAGCAAGGTTAAACGGTCTATAGAATGAGTCAGCTGTTGTATATGAGATAAGGAATCCGCTTGATAGCGAGCTATGCCCAGAGTAGATACTGTACGCAGGTGGCGTCTGGCGGAGAAAAGGGAAACTATTTGGAAGTTGGTGAAGGTAGACAGAAGTTGTAACTAGTGGATAAGGAAAATTACAGAAAGTGAAGTCGGAGACGTAACAATTTACATGTGCTCATGTATTTTCATAGCAACCAATTGAATAAAATAACAGATAACATATTTATTTATTTGCTCCAATATTTCCATTAACAGCTGATTTCAAAATTTGAAGCAATTATTTTTGTATTTCTAGCTTTTAGGTTAGGAATTTAAAGAGTAGACCTGAGCCTTGCTGGTTCTTTTAACCGTTATTATAACTGCTGTTATAAAATATAAGAAATAATTTAAATTGAACATTTAACATTATTTACTATCTTCGTTTTGATGTTATTATTAATCATACACCTTTATTATAAATAAAACATAACTATGTTTTTAGAAGGTGACGTTGGGGGTTGGCGTGCGGAGCACGCAGGGGTCTCCCCTAGTACTATATAAAAACAGATGTTTGAAACGAATTGCATAAGTAAAGTGCCAAACTTCGGGTTCTATGGCTCAAAATAATAAGAAAAGTTCATATAAACACGAAGCCGAAAACGCTTCGTTTTCTAAATATCCGCCATTTTGTTTTTTTTACAAAATAATTATTATCTAGAGAACGGTTTTACTGATTGAGTTCAAACTTGGCATGAAGTTTAAAATAATACTGATATATCTCAAGAAATAAGCGATTAAATCCAATAATGCGTTTCAAAATGTACGGCTAAAATGTCAAGATACCTTTTTTTGTAGCCCGTTTGTTTCCCTATTTGATGGTCTCACAGTCAAAACAATCGTATGAAGGAAGTAGTTAAGTTATGTGTAATAATTGGTTCGTTCGACCCGGCATCATATACCAACACAGTAAAAATAACAATATTGTATCCTGTTATCTTTGACTTAACCACTATCCTTCATCTGATTGTTTTGACGGTCACATTCCCCGTTAGGGAATGACCCCATAGAACCATCCCCCGAAGTGCGGCACTTTACTTATGGTACACTCTGTACAATACAGTAAGGATTTTTCGTAGATTTTTGTTTGTGATCGCTTTTAGTTTGTTAATCTAACCTGAAAAAGCTGTTGGTTGTGAATAATAATAAACTTATTCTAAATTTGCTAACTTGGTTTTTATGGTAATGAATGTAAACAAACGTGTGTTGCTAGGCTTTTGATCGAACAGCTGTTTTATGCGTTACAGAGTCGGGGGTAAACCCCTGAATTTCCCATATTTTTAAGCTTTAAAATAAAATTTTTCCAATATCCTTTCCTTCTTATTTTATGACCCCATAAGAATATACCTTTAAATTTTCGTATTTGTTTCTTAAGTAGTTTTTGCTTCTTAATAACCAACCACATATTTGAGGTTAACATTTTTAGGCAATTTACAACCTGACATCTTCCGACTTTTTATTAAATTGGTGTCCGTATACGGTATACCACATATCTGACTGTAGTAGGTTCTCTTTCAGCTATTTACGCGGCCTATTATTCTGCCTATATTATTAAACACCTTCATACTTCGCTAGTCCTAAATACACGGACTAAATACAAATTTATATAGTATTAAAACCCATATCGAGGTTTACCTTACCTTAAAAAATTACAAAGGCACTGAATTCCGTGAATTTTATTCCTCTTAACATTGACAATGCATTAGTCCAACACTGGACGTCCTTCAACGTGACCTTCAAGGTCAAAAGGTGAACCGTCTTTGAAAACCAAGGACGGGGATAGTGAAATATTTGACTTTGGTCCTAGCCTACAATTACGGTTAAGGTTATAGGAACGAGGAAACTGAGTTATTACGCGTTTCATTCTGTAACAACATCCTCAAATTACAGTAGAGTAATTTCTGTTTAAAGTCACAGTGAAGAGCGTCAAGCCCTCGTTTTCATTTAACCCAAAAATGTAAATAATACATAGGCTAATTATTTGCGGGCAAATTGAATATAAAATAACTTACTCGATTACGCAGATGATCCGCTTTCGTGAATTAAGGGAATTTACAAAATTAAGTTCATATGTTTTATGCTTTCAAATAACTTTTTGCCAAATCGGTATACTCACGAATGCGGTGAATAGCTGCCAGAGTGTACGAAATGTATTAGTAGAATTTCTTTACACCTCAGCCTCCAGCACCGTCTCACTCGAAAAAACGCCCTTCTTCGTTCCGCTAGAAGCTTAAAAACTCGGATTATTGACTGCGCTCCGCGGGTTTTCATCCCAGCCGGCCTCGGATCAGTAGCTGCCCCTAAATCGATTTGAACCGGGTACTTTGATGGTATTTTTGGGGCTAACCAGACGAGCTATAAGGTCGCGTAAAAAACAAAATATACAGAATACTCTTATATAATATAATTTTTGTTCGATAAAACCCCAAACAGTTGTTACATATTATAAACAAAACAGATGATTTGGATCGAAAACTTAACATAACACATAATCTAATAGGTTAGGCCTGAAATGAACCGAAAGACGTTTGTTTGCAAACCAATTTGGCAAATTTAGAGTCTGGTAATAATTACAACTCTATAATTATTACTCTACAACAAACTTTGATGTTTTTTTTTTTTAGATTAGGTAAAAGCAAACAGGTTTACTGTATTGTAAGTGAAACATTTGCTGCTACATATTATATTGTTCCCTATAGTTGGTAATATGAAAATATGTTTGAAATGCTGATTATTGATTATTTAAATATTAATGGTGAAATCACAGCGCATGCAGCAATTCGAATTATTGGGGTAGGTCGTGTCTATTTCGACCTCTGTCTTACATTAGCTATGTATCGCTTGGTAGTCATTTTCGAAAATATAAGAGTGTACAATAATCTGTTTGCATTGCCGCTTGTCATCGCTACGGTTGGTGAGCGAAGCGAGCAGGTGCGGGTATCCTAGTTAAATTATAAGATCAAATAAACTCAATTCTTTTAAAGTCAGTCTTGTGAAATATCTTTAACTATGTATGGTTTTCGAATTTCTGGCTAATGTTTTAATATAATTTAAGTCTTCTCAAAGAAATCTTTCCAACTTCACGAAATTCATTAAAATTAGCGCAGTGAAACTCTAGAAGTAGAATGAGTCGCTTTAGGACAAACAAATTATTCTAGTAGCAAGTTTGAAGAAGATATCAGGAACGTCCAGTAGAAATACATGAGAGGACGAAAGCAGACAGCAAGAGAGACGGGGTTGAGGATGGGGAGGGGGTGGGGCTTCGACCCACCAGGGACTTGCAACAAAGTTATTTGCTGACGACTTCATAAAGCAAAAACTAAAAAGACTGTTTCACAAAATGTTTAATTTTGTGAAGGGTCTTCCGCACAGTGCTTTGGAACCTTCTCTTCTGCCGCAACAAAACATTTTCCATGTGTAAATTAAATCGAGAAAAGTTTACAGAATTTCTGTTGTAGTCCAGTGTATGACAGCGGGGAAGAGTATTGGGCAGGGGTTGTTTGAACTATGATATATAGGTTATTTTCTTCTAAATATCTGCATATAACACATATATATATCGAGGCGGTAAGGTACCCACGCAAAAGGTGCCTAACGGGAAAAATATAAGTTTTGAAACTTTTTAATAATATATTTATATTAAATTAAAAAATCTATTCTTTTTTTATAATATAATTTACTATTTATTGCAACGTTTCGACCCTTAAAAACCACCCCTTAGGACAATGTGAAAAGTATTGACGTAAGTTTCTTTAGCTTGAGATCGATTACGTATAAACGAGAAGAGTCAACATTATTCTAAATTCTGGAACATAATTCATGATGTGGTATAACCAATGAATACTTAAATGTTATTTAAGTATTCATTGGTATAACCTTTTAACCCTTAAAATCAACCTCTTATGAAAAAATAAAAAAACATATTTTCCAATTAGTTTTGAATGTTTTAATGGTGCATGTGTGTGTGTAGTATACGAGAATATAGGCCTACTATTCATATTAATAATACGGTCTATGTGTTCATTGGTATTCATCAATGCACCAAATTTACATGTTCCGAAATGCCTAAGAAAAATTGTGATTGTGTTTTCAACGTTGACTTTGTATATTTTAAGTTATACAGGGTGATTCAGAACTATGCGAAAGCTCATTCTACAGCTAAAAATAAGAAAAAAAAGTTCATATAAACATAGGATCGAAAACGCTTCGTTTTTCAGATATCCTCCATTTTTTTTTAAAAATAATTCATATCTAGAGAAATGTTTGACCGATTGAGTTCAAATTTGGCATGCAGTTTAACCTAACAATGATCTATCTCAAAAAAATAAACGATTAAATCCAATCATGCGTTTCAAAATGGGGGAAAATTTCAACCCTAAATTACTCAAAAACCGTGCATTTTAACAAAAAATGTCTAAACACCTTTTCTGTAGCCCTTTTGAATGAATATCGGATGGTGTAGCTGTAAAAACAATCGGGTGAAGAATAATAGTTAAGTTATGTGCAATAACTAATTGGTTTGTTCAACCCGGCATCCTATACCAACACAGTAAACACAACAATATTGTACGTACATATGCTGTTATTACCTTTAACTTTGCTATTACTTTAACATCTCATTGTTTTCACCGTCAGACTATCCGATAGGGAATCGAAAGGTTTCCAAAATAGGTGCCTCGACATTTTTTGTTAAAATGTACGGTTTTTGAGTAATGTACGTTTGAAATTTTCAAACAACCACCATTTTTAAACGCTTTACTGGATATAATCGTTTTCTTGAGCTATATCTTTGTTAGGTTAAACTTCTTGCCAAGTTTGAACTCAATCAGTCAAATATTTCTCTAGATATGAATTATTTTATACAAAAACAAAATGGCTGATATCTGGAAAACGGAGGGTTTTCGGGCCTATGTTTATGTGAATTTTTTTCTTATATTTAGCTGTAGAATGAGTTTCCGAGAAATTGCCACATAGTTGTAAATGACCCTGTATAATCACTCCAGAAATCATTTTGCAAGGAATTTCAAGGGCATTAATTTTCAAGTTACAAAAAACAAACACTTAGATATTGTTACACACAAAACGTTACTTAAAAACACGAACACGCACACCCCCACGCACACTCACGCATAATTCTAAAAGTTTTTTAGCTCATAAGTCGTGACCAGAAGGCATGATGCCCCACCGTCGCGTCGTTTGAACGACGAATACATGAAGGAATATTGAAGACGGTGTACTTATATTTATTCTTGAAAATATCAATATTCAAAGTGGCGACGAACAATATTAATCGCCCTAATCAGAAACGACTATGAAAACATACATAGCGCGTAAACGACACGCAATAAGCCTTACCCAATCAACTCCACGAATAACAACCAACAACAACTAAACACAAAAACGGATAAAAGTCGTTTACGTTCAGAAAGTTTCACTGGAAAAAAAGGTGAACGCAGTTTTCCGCCCCAAAGGCCCAGCGGCGCAAAACTAATTATAAAAAGTTTAATGTACCCTTCCCCGTTCGGGGTCCAAACATTCGTACCGCTTTGGCGTTGTGTAATACTGGCCGGAGACAAGTCTTTGATTACAAAGAGAGATAGTAAATGCTGTGTGTCGTTTAATGGTGGGGGTGCGAGTGAGACAGCGATACACGGTCATTTACATTTGAGAGAACTGTCCCGGATATTTTCTGTCTTTGTTGCATAATGTAATGAAATGGATTAAATTTTATGTTTGTTTAGATAAATGTATTTACAAATACTAAGTAGATCACAGTGCTTTAGAAATGGTCAGTAGTAATTAATGTATGTTGTGACATTTTGAATAGTTTGATCATTGTAATCCCTAATAGACTACAGTGTAATTAAAAAAAAAGCTGCCACCTACATTACATACAAAACGGCAAAAGATATACATAAACAATTATTGTAAAAACCCCTGAATGGCTGAACATTTTCTTGATTCATAGCTAAAAATACAAAATACGCGCAATCAAATCACCTTTCAAAAAAAATTTACCAAAATTGGTTCACCCGTTTGGGAACTACGATGCCTTCTATGCCACAGACATTCACACAGATACACAGACACACAGATACACAGACGCACAGATACACATGTTAAACTTACAACACCTCTCTTTTTGAGTCGGAGGTTAAACTTTTGATAATCATTCATCTTTTATTAGAGCCTAAAAAACTGATTTGAAAAATCCCCCAAATGCATAAATAGAACCCAAAACACGAGATTAGAAACGTTTGATCCAACGATCTAGCGGCTAGTGATTCAAGCAGGCTGTGTTACTACTAGCCAACCTAAAGAATTCGTCTCGTACATTCGTCGAGTATTGAACACAGTGCTCAGAATAGAGGAACGTTAAATGGCCGATTTGCAGACGCTGAGACATATGTTTTCAGCCCGTCCGCCCCGCGTCTCCCGGCATCACTACAAAGTCACAAACTGTACTTGGACCTATTTTATTAAAATCGTACTGTACATTCGGAGTTTTCAACTGGGTTAAGAAGAGCCTTAACAATGGTTTGTTTAACCTAAGTAGACGTTAAAAGGCTCAAGCGTTGTGGATTTGATAAAAATCATTACGCATTTTAACCCAAGACGCAAAAAGAGCTGTTTTTAAAGTTTAACTAATGCATCTTTGAGTGGCGTGGTAGCTTTCAAACGGACGAACCGATGATTTTCATGTATTTTTTTTTTTTTAAGGTAATTTGATCGATAGTATTCTTAGTCATTATTTAATAAAACCTGTCCATCTGTTTGAAGATCATCAGCTCTCATCTAGTTGATGATGTCGGGGTTTTTAAACATTGTAATATACGATTATTGCAAAAAGGAATGAAACCTCATTTCACTAATGTCCGGTATATCTATATAATAAAAATAAATTGCTGTACCTTTGTAAGCGCATCACTTGAGAACGGCTGGACCAATTTGGATATTTTTTGTTTTAAAATGTTCGTAACTATCCGAACTAGGTTTTTGTATAAGAAATTTTTTTAAAGTTTTCCGAAAAAGTTTCAAATTTGGAGAAACTAAATAGCCTCTTTTGTATGGACTCAAGACCATAGCGCACAAAAACATCTGTTCTAATAAAATGCTTAGTAACACACTTTTGTTGACATGCATTACCATAGCAACTTTACTTAGCATTTAGTCAGTTTATCATTGTTCAAAACCAACAGCTTTTTTAGGTTAGATTGACCAACTTAAAGCAAACAGAAATAAAAATGAACTAAAATGCTTACTATATTTTAATTTAATTCAAACATTAGTTGTTACATATTATATATAAAGCAACTGATTTGGATCAAAAACTAAACATAATTTTAGGTTAGGCCTTCAATGAACCAAAACACGTTTATTTGCAACCAATTGGGCTAATTTAGAATCAGGGTTTTTACAATTCTTCACAACTATCAAATTTTTTAGATTGGGTAAAATCAAACAAAATATATACTGTATTGTCTATAAAGGTTTAAAAACTATAAATCTAAATTTCTGTAATATATTCTTAAGTGGCATAAAAACAATTTTACAATTCGATTACTTAAGTCAATATAATGAAATTGAATAACTACCCTTTAAATTAAATCAAGCAATAGCGAAGCATTGCTGGGTCCACTAGTTTTTCATAAAAATTAGTTCACAAATGCTTAACTAACACGACAATTTGCTAATATTTTTAGTGTTTTAGTTGTAAGCTTTATGGAAAAATTTGAATTTATATCGTCCATCTCCTTGCTTTATTTATACCTGAATAAGTAATGGGATTTCTTGCTCGCTTTCAACACGCCGTATCCCGTTAATATGTTTCACGTGTCACGGACTGTGAGTGATTCTGATTTATGGAAATGTCGGGTCACAATCCCCCCCCCCCCCCATCTCCTACGAATACACCAGGAAGTAAGAGATGGCGGGACATTCCTTTTTCCTTAAACTGAAATTCTTTCTTTATAAAAAAAAACTACCATGTAAAATCAACTATTAAATTCTTGTATATTATATTTTTTATTTATACCTTATTACATATATTTTGAACATATTACAACAGATTTTAATTTGAATAATAGTCATCTGAGAAAAACAACATAGTTACAACTAGAGAAAATGCAAACATAAATTACTTAAACAAAGGAACGAAGATACTATCCCTTAGGTGCAAATGTTTGCGGAATGTCAAACAAAAATAAAACAAAATAGAAAAAATAAAAATTACATTAGAAAAAAATAAAATAAAAATTGAAACCCCAACGAACGACAAGTGGCAGCTAAACAGGTATATATAAAACTAAATCCTACAACCTGGGTAACCATTATAATCACACGTATGATACATACAAGGAATACAAACATAGTGTTAACGCAGCTGAACCGCTGCGATGACGCGAGTTGAGCGAATTTCCAACATTAAGTTTATATGTTTTCAATCACTTTGGAAATTGGTCTACTCACGTAGGCGCTAAATAGCTGTCTACGTGTACTAAATATACGCGAACCTGGCTCTCGCGTCACTTAATTCCGTTCGCAGCGGAAAAATTTGCTTTGTGAGTTTCCGAATCGACCTTGCTGCCCCCGCGGTAAAATCCCCCCTACTTGTATTAGAACCGGATATTGTTATGGTATTTTAAGTTTTTATTGATTTTGGGAAATTCAGACGGGTCGTGTAAAATACAAAATGTGCAGAAATAAAAAACTAATAAAGTTTAATTCTGATACGAAAAATCTAAAAAATTGGGAATTGCAAATTACAGAATTATTCAATTTACTGAGCCTAAGCTTATCACAAAACTATTTACCTATTTACTACTTACCTATTTAAAAAGTCGTAAATAATAATTCGTTAAGAAAATAATGACAACATTTGATAAACAATCTTAAAAAAAAGAAGCTTTTTGTTTGTACGTACGAGCAATCTCGAGATCCAGCGGAAGGATTTTGCTGAAAGTTTAGGATTAGAAGCTTTTGGGTATACAAAATCGATTGGTAAAAACCACTACCTCAGGAAAACTCATATTTTTCCAAACAACTCATTTGAAAATTTAAAATTTTTAACATTGGGCTTATGGAGTTTAAAATCATTACATATGTTTATTGACTATAATAATAACAGTAATCTGCTGTATCCTTTAACATTTCCATTATCAACTGATTTCAACTAAAACATTATTTTTGTGCTGTTATTAACCGTTCTAAAACCCTTTTCACCAGTTTCTGCATTCTTTATATTTCTATAAAGGTAATATAAATGATCTAATGATTATAATTTTTATTTGTTATTTCTAAAATACATAAACAAATTCAGTATGTGATTCGTATTTGCATACATTTTCCTAAAAAAAAGTACTGAGCGATGCACGGTTGCCCAGGTACTATTATATTAAATTATGTTTTTTCTGCATAATCTGAAACTCACTTAAATAAGAAAATGGGGGCAAACGTGTTAATGTCAACCTTGATGGAGTCGCAGCATGAAGAATCCAGGATAGCAGCAGGCCGAGGCCTACCATCTTCCGGGATGTCGAGTCTCCTGCATATCTCGGCTATATGATGATAACCTGAGTCGCGTGCATCCTGAAACAGTTTAGTGGCACATCTTACAGCAAAAACTTCTAGAGTAAGGATACCGGCTGACCCTAGAATGGTAGAGTTCCTCACGTACTATGGCTGATGCGTGAGTCGGCGAAGAGCAGCTGTCTGAAGAGTCTCCAATTTTTTCTGCTGGATTTGCTGGCAAGCGCCCACCAAGCGGTGGACGCGTACATCAGCACTGAACGAACTATTAACAGAAACATCGTTAATTTAGCTTTTACTGGCAAGGGGCTACGCTTTGCCAACAAGGGTGGAGGAAACCCTGAATTCGCTTTCCTTCGGTGACCTTGAAGTGTCGCCTGAAGTTGAGTCGACTGTTCAGCGTTATGCCGAGGTACTTGACAGTAGGCTTCCAAGGGATAGCCACCCCGTCAAGTTCCACGGCACTAAGGACTCTGCATGTCATTCTGCGCCATTTCCTAAAACAGGTGGAGTAAGATTTGTCCGCATTTATCTTAATGCGCCATTTCTGCAGCCACGGGGACAGCTCGTTCATTTGTTTCTGCATGGTCTTTGTTGCGTAAGCCTGATTTGCGTTACTACAGTGAGCATTTCATTTTTACTAAAGTACCTTAACTGCTGTTTCTTATCTTGTTGCTCTACTCCTCAACTGGAAGAAGCTGAACCACAGAAGTTTATTCGGCAGCGATGGTGCGCCGCCTCACTGGATTAACGCAGTACGCTATTGGTTAAACGAAGTTGTAGCTGACCACTGGATTGGCCGCAAGGAGCCGGATGACAGAGCTTGTTTCGCATGGCCTCCACGTTCATCCGATCTGACGCCAAGCGATTTTTACCTTTGGGGGGGGCGTCATAAAGAATGCGCCTCCGCTACCAGTTCACCTGCCCGACTTAAAAAACAGGAATGGCGCAGTTGAAACTATTACTCCAGACACACTAAACAAAGTTTGGGACGAACGCGACCATCGACTCTATGGTATGCCGTGTGATGGATGGTTCTCACACTGAACACTTGTAGGAAAAACTGTTCGAGTTGCTCTTTCATTTGATGTATTATTTATAATTTGTAAGTTAAAGGTAATAAATACTACAAAGCCTTAAAACCCCGCTATTCATTTTGAAACACTTGGTATAGAAACCTTTTAACAAGCTCACCTTTACAAAAAAATACCCCCTTTTGATAAATCTTAATTAAGAAGTACAAAAAATTAAACAGATACGATTCAAGTGGCTTATCTGAGGAGGGGGAATTTGTAAACCGTCTTTTCCTTTATTCAGATCAAATTAAATTCTCGCCAAAGTTCCCCAACTCGCTTTCAACACTAAACAATACAGACATGTATGCGGAGTTTTAAGTTTGCGGAATCCAATTTGAATAATTAGCATCTCTCTTGAACCTTTAGGTAGAGTTCGGGGGTTGTTTAACTAACGCAAGAAGTAGATTTAGCTTAATTTGTTGTTCCGCCGGTTAAAAGTTTGTATTTGCTTTCGAAATAAAATTGTTTTTGTATAAGAGTATAATAGTTTGAATCTTACGTCGAGATTTTGGGATGGAAAAAAAGTGAAGGTGGTGAACTCTTATGTACCGTTAACTAAAGGCTACACCCTTGCTAGCTTCGCTTACTGATTCCCGCAACGACTAACGGTTAAGCCAATGCAAACAAATTATTGTATACTCTGACATCTTCACGGAAATGAAGATTGATCGGAACAGAGGCACTTGGATTTAAGTAGTGGTAACCTATACATAGCCTATTGTAAGACATTTCAAACATTTCAAAATTTTGATATTAACAACTAAAGAAAACAATATATTATAACATGTGACACCAGATATTTGACTTATAATAAGCATTTTGTTTGCTTTTACCTAAAAAAAACTGTTACTTGTGAAAAATAATTTCCTTATTCTAAATTTGCCAAGTTGGTTGCTATGGTAATAATTGTAAATGCTTTCAACAAACGTGATTTGGTTCAGTAAAGCCCTGACCTAAATTTTCGTAATTGTTTGATCCAAATCCGCTGTATATATATATAGACTAGGAGGATCCCATCCCAGCTCGCTTCGCTCACTACCCCAACCCCCACAACTCGTAGCGAAGCATATACAAACAGATTATTGTATACTCTGTTATTTTCATGGAAATGACGATTAATTATGATAGAGGCACTTGTAGTACGGTGAAATGCTAAATAACTTCTACGTAATACTGACTTTTAAATAATAACCTTAAGGGGTGGATACCCTGAACGATATATTAAATCTGATTCCCATAAGAGCAATGCTACAGAATAAGTAATTTTTCTCCGTCAATTCGTGGAATAAATTTAAAAATTTGGTTTTATTTTGGAGTATTGACATATGCGGATGTTGGTTGCTGATGCTGAATACGTTTCCAAAACCCGTTTTATTGTTTTCATAAACGTATTGTATAAATAGTAAACTTTATTAATTTTTACTCGGTTGCAAAAAGAGATATTGCAAAACATCTTAGCAATCAACACCCGCAAACTATTTCACTTTAAGGAAAAAATACAGCTTTCGTTTTTTGACGAAAATAACACACAAATATGCATAAAATTGAAGGTATGGTTAGGTTATTTTAACATTGAAATTGGTAGCCAACTTCGCCGTTTTGAATTTAGGGACCCGAGCCTCGTAGGTCTGACTATAGTTAATTATTAATAAGCTTTACATATTTTCCTTTCACTGGGAGATGGGGGAAGCCGCAGCCCACCAGTATGTGGATCTGCACTTAGGTCTAACTCTGTATATATTTATATGTAAGTACTAATAATACAAAATAGTGAATGTTTATTTTATTCTTTTCCAGGTGAGCTGTTAACATTGTCATGAAATCGTTATAACAACACACCCTGAATATTTGTTTCCATTAAAACCGCGGAGCCTGGGGTAAGTGATAGAATTAGACTAATAAATCCCAAAAGTGAATTTCCAAATAACATTTCCATTTTTAATTTTCTCCTGTATTTATGTGTTTAATGCGTAGATCCTGATTTAAGTTTGAATCGTCGACAACTGAGGGTCATCCTAGACGGAGTCTCCTTAGTTCATTTTAATTCGAGTAGGTTTATCTCCTGTTATTAAACAAATTTATCTGCCTATAGGCCTGCTATTAAAATGAATGCGTAAAAAACACGTCGAATATTATAGGCGTACTAAAAAATATTTAAATTCTACCAGCCTGTCCTAATAATGACTTTTTTT
>JAGFPH010002844.1:62313-88188 GCA_018207615.1 Philaenus spumarius | reverse complement strand
AAACCGCGTTTGGCTTTACATACCACCCCGGAAAGTGTAAATAGAAACTTTTATCCAGGGTAGTTTAGGAACAACAAATTAAGACGAACCGACCCCTGTGTTAATTAAACAACCCTGTTTCTCCATATCTACCTGCAGGTTCAAGAGGGTTGCTGAATGTTTAAATTGGATTGTGCGAATCTAAAACCAAACGAAAACTTATTGTTTAAAGCTGGTTTTGTAACTTGGCGGGAATTTAATTTGACTTGAATAGAATGAGATTTAAAGAAATACGAACGAGATAATCTGCTTAAGGTTATCTGTGTTTTTAATTTTACTTCCTAATTGAAATTTACAGGTTATTCGAAGCTGTAAGGGTCGCTGAAAGATTTCTGAAATTATATCAAAAGGTTAATTTTAATCCTGACTAAAAAGATAGAAAGAATAGTTATATTTGGTTATTTCATAGTGTACTATAGTGAATTAAGATTTTAATTTAGATGAAATTTTCGGATTGAACAAATTTCCTGTCTTTAAATAAGTATTGAACTTGACTTAAGATAGAATTAAACTTAACTTTTCAACGACAAAGTCGCCATCTTCAGTGATCCACGAGCTACTATAATCAAACTACAACTCAAGTGTTTCATGCCCAGTATTTATACAAAACTAAAAGGGGTGTGGCTTAAGAACACGTTACATTAGTAAGGCGTTAATTAACAAATGATAGCGTTATTATAACTAACCTAAAATAAAAAAAAATTAACTATATATAACCAAACAAATTACTAAAATAATAATAATCTCAAACAATACATTAGTTTTGTTTACATTAACATAGAATTTTGTATGGGTTCTAATTCATTATTTACAATTATTTTACTATATTTTTAATATAAAAAGTTTCCCAAGCATCTATTGTATTATTTGTTTTTCTTTTATTCCATGCCATACTCATATATATACAAGCAAATATAATTTACAAATATATATAGGAGGTGTGGTACAACCAACCATACCATAACACAGGTGATTTTTTGAAAACTTAAACCATTAAGGGGGCGCTACCCTGTCCGCCATATTGAATATGATTCCCATAAGAGCAATGCTACAGAATAAGTATTTTTTCCCGTTAATTCGTGGAATGAATTTAAAAATTTGGTTTCATTTTGAAGTACTGTCATATGCGGATGTTGATTGCTGATTACATTTACATAAACCGTTTTATTGTTTTCATAAACGTATGATATAAATAGTAAAAAATAGTAAACTTTATTAATTTTTTACTCAGTTGCAAAAAGAGATATTGCAAAAAACCTTAGCAATCAACACCCACAATCTATTTTACTTTAAGAAAAAAAATACAGCTTTTGTTTTTTACAAAAACAACACAAAAATATATGCTTAATAGTGAAGGTATGTTTTGGTTATTTAACATTGAGATTGGTACCCAATTTCGCCGTTTTGAATGTAGAGATCCGAGCCTTAAAAGACTGAAAGAGATATACAAAATCTGATATATACCGTAAGAGTTATTTACCGTCAGGGGGGGGGGGCTTGGAAACCTTATTTTAAAAATCCCCTACTCTTCCCAGTACCCCATCTCAAAAAAATGTTAACACTCATAAATGGCTTGTGATGCGTCAAATTATAGCCCTTTAAAAACCATTAATTTTCTTGGTAAGAAAATAATAATCGGCTGACTCATTCGTTCTCTACGCTCAAATATTGTTTTTTGGAAGATATGTGTGTATTATTGAAATATGAAAAGAGATATACACAATCTGATCTCGGCACTGTTTTTCACCGTCAGGGGGAACTTTAGAAAACCTATTTAAAAATCCGACAAACCCCTCCCATGAATCGACTTACAAACGATACTTTTCATCGTGATGCAAAAAAAGGAAACGCAACAGGCCTAAGCAAAATAAAAAAAAACATTTCTCATAATTTAAACTTTTAATTAACAAGTTTTACTTTTATCACTAACAACAAACGTTAAAGACATCTACAATTAATTATAAGTTCAGATTGATATTTATTTTTTATTGATTATTTGCAACATTGATTCCAAGAAGATTTTCTGAAGTCCCTGTAATGTTTAACATTTATTTATAGTAGTCTTGTTTGTGTTATCATTACTTTACATTTTATTCAACTAACATCATCATCTGAGTTTAAAAAAATTTAGTAGATATTCAAACAACCATTTTCGCTGTCATACGTAAAATCAGCAGTAAAATTTGGCTATTTGTTTTGACAATTCTATTTAAGACCAGCTGATTTCAAAAACACAAATGCATTGAAAATAAACATCAGTGCTCCTGATGGACAAGCACGATACTAAATTAGAACAATGAAAAATCAGCTGATCTTTTTTCCTTAATCTAAATATGAGATTGGGAAACGATCCCTTTAACACGCTCAGCTGTTAACTAACTACTGTAATTTCGAGGCAGAGTCATGAAAAACGTTACACGCAGCAGATGATGAAAACACTCACCTTGCTGACGAGTTCGGGTAATCAAACGGTCATAATATTGGTTACCTGGTTTGCGGAGGTAGGTCGAAGAATCCGGCTGCATTTTATAAAAGGTGCGGACTCTAAGTATGGGTACGAAGCTCCGCATTGGTAAGTGAAAAGACCAAATACCAACACTCTGAACATGATTGAATGCTATAGTCCTACTTAGTATCGCACCTGCTCGCTTCGCTTACCAGCCCCGGCAGCGATCCATGACAAAGCCAATGCAAACAGATCATTGTATACGCTGATATTTTCACGGAAATGACGAATGAGCGGTAACCTATAAACACGACCATTCAGAATAATTCAAATTGGGGCAGGTGTTTTAATTTCACCATTAACATTTCAAAATAATAATATTTCGAAGAAATGTTGATATTGCCAACTAAAAAAATAATATAATATGTAACACCAGATGTTTGACTTACAAAGCCTTTTATTTGCTTTCACCTAATCTAAAAACTGTTAGTTGTGAAGAATAATTATTAGCTGCAAATACACGTGTTTCAGTTCATTGTAGGCCTAACCTAAAATTATGTTAATTTTGGTATAAAATCAGCTGTTTTATTTATAACATGCAACCACAGATGTTTCAATTGAATAAGTCGAAAGAATTATTAACTGATTCTAAATTTGCTTAGTTGATTGCTATGGTAATGAATGTAAACAAACATGTGTTGTTAAGATCTTGATCCGAACAGCTGTTGGTTATCTGATATAATGCTAGTAGTGAACCTCCGTATTTTCACTATGTTTACGCTTTAAAATCAAAATTATTGTAAAATCCTCGCTCAGTGTGCGTCCATGAAACCTTAAGAATATACTTTAAATTTTGTATTTGTATCTTAAGTAGTTTTTGCTCTTAAAAAAAAGAAAAGTTTTTGCTTTACGTTGATTCTATGTCGTCAGTCATTCAGTCAGGACGAATCTATACTTATAAAAGCCAAATACCATTGACTCATTGACTCATCACAGTTTCTCCAAAACCACGAGGCCTACAAACATGAAATTTGGCACTAATACTCTTTATAGGCTCTAGACGCGCAATAAGAAAGGGTTTCCGAAAATTCGAAATTTTAGGGGGGTTTTTGGGGGTCAAAGTTACTAAATCACGATTTCTCAAAACCTACCGAACGGATTGGAATGAAATTTGGTTTGTAGTTTTCTCTAGGGCCATAGGTGCTTACTAAGAAAGTTTTCAAAAAATTCGAAATTTTAGGGGGGTTTGGGGGGTTAAAGTTACAAAATCACGATTTCTCTAAAACCATAGAACGGATTGGATTGAAATTTGGTATGTAGCTTCCTCTACGGCCCTAGGTACTCGCTAAGAAAGTTTTTAAAAAAATTCGAAATTTTTAAGGGGGTTTAAGGGCGTTAAAGTTTCAAAATCACGATTTCTCTAAAACCATCGAACGGATTGGATTAAAATTTGGTATGTAGCTTCCTCTACGGCCCTAGGTACTCGCTAAGAAAGGGTTTGAAAAAATTCGAAATTTTAAGGGGGTTTGGGGGGTCAAAGTTACTAAAAAGAAACACCGAACGGATTGGAATGAAATTTATTATGTAGCTTCCTCTAGGGCCCTAGGTGCTCGCTAAGAAAGGGTTTAAAAAAATCGAAATACTAGGGGAGGTTTGGGGGGTCAAAGTTACTAAAAATCCCCATAAGAAATACATAGTGTAATATATTTATTGATGTAATATATTTTTTGTTAATATACATTTAACTTTGATTTGTCTATCCGTGCAAAGCCGGGTCGGGCCAGCTAGTCCTGTTATATATATAAGATAAGGCCCAGAATATTTTTCTGCCTTTAAGAAATATTTTTGTGGTCGACCCTTTGCTATAGTGTAGTCTAATGCACTTTCAGCACTACATTCGCTAATGAGTGCTTTGAAATTACTTAGCAGCGATGGTTTAAATTTGCAGTCGGATTCAAACCGACTCATATTTACACAGCACATTTATTCCTGAACAGCATTACGCAATGGCAGAATCGATTACCACAAATCTACAATTGAATCTAGGTTAGACAATCGCCACCTGCAAATGGCCATTACTTTGCCCGAGGGAACGCTACCGCTCCAGTGTCAATTCTCCCTGCTATTACGTTAACACCGAGACCGACTCCGCGTTACGTAATACCGTAGCTATGTTACGCCGTCGCTGGGGGGGGGACTAGTTTAGTTACGTACGTTATTAAAGTTTACGACATCAAATACTGATTGGTTATTTTACCGGAGAGGTGTTATTATTTAAACATTTGTGATATGGCGGGTTGCATGAATTGGTTTTGTAAAAGTTAGCCTACATACCAAGCGACACTAAGTTCGATGATCTCAAAGAAGTAATGTAGGCCTAGACGATAATCCGTCGAAATGACTGTCTTAAGGCCAAATAATTGTTACTTGATTGTAATCAATATTCTGCAAAATAAAAAGTACACAATAAATAATTCGATCACGCAGCTGATCCGCTGACGTAAGTTTATTGAGTTTCCAAATTTAAATTCATATGTTTTAGGATTTCAACCAACAATTTAGGACATTGGTCTACTCACGAAGGAGCTGAATAGCTTCCTGCGTGTACGAAATATATCAGTAGAATTTGTTTGCACATCAGAACCCAGCCCCGACTCAGCCACTGCATCCTTACTCTTGTAGCGAAGACACTCTCTTTGCGAGTTTGTCCCTCGACCTTAAGGCCCAATATCACAAGCTGCATCCACGGTAAAGTCCCCCACGTGAATTTGAACCAATCGCTGAATAGATGACTGCGTGTACGAAATATATTAATAGATTTTGTTTGCACCTAAGCCTCCAACTTAAACTAACGCTACTTCACTTCACTCGCAGTGGAAAAACTCGCTTTGTGAGATTGCACCCCGATCTTGCGACCTCGGCTTATGCTTATGGACTGCTTCGCTTCGCTCGCAGCATACTGAGATCAGAAGATGCTCACACGGTCAAATCTCCTACGTGGATTGATCATGGTATTTGTATGGTATTTTACATTTTGATCGATTTTGCAGCAACCAAGCGAGCTATACGGTCGTGTAAAAAAATGTGCAAAATAATATCGTGCATTAATTTGTGTAAATAAAACCCAAAAAATAAATAATAGTTTAAAAAACTAAAAATTACGCTTTAAAAGCAAACTGAACTAAAAATTTGAAAATAATTGTAAAAAAAACGTGGGGTGCTTTTCATCAAATGTTACAAATATTTCTTGGGTAGACTACATATTTATGAAAGTAAAGTTATTATAAAAATATAGTATAACGCACCCCACGCTTTTTTTACAATTATTTTCAAATTTTTAGTTCTGTTTGCTTTTAAAGCATATTTTTTAGTTTTTAAAGTATTATTTATTTTCTTATTTTTTTAGTCTTACTTTTTAGTCTGAGGACCATGATCAATGCTCACTTACTACACCCAACAAAATCAATGATCTCACGAAGTTTCTGCATATCGTAGTGAATCACCCTGTATATAAAGTTTTTAATGACACCCGAAAACGTGTTCTAGGGACCATGATCAGTGCTCACTTACTATAGACTACTACACCCAACAAAATTAATATTGCATTGGCATCGGTCCTTGCTAAGTGTGCAAAGTTTCAAATCAATCCGACGTTTTGAAGGGGGTGAAAATCACGTTCAAAGATTCCGTTACATAGCTACATACCAAGCTAATAAAAGCGTATTAAAAAGATTCAATCTAGTATATTATAAATTCTTTTTTTTTTTTTTTTTTACTAATGAACTCGTTCAAGCAATGTAGAAATCCAACGTTTATACCAAATCGGACTTAAAACGCGGCCGTTAGAGTGCGAATACATATATATCGAGGAGAAAGAATCGGCAGAATAATATACTAGTTTATTTAAGAAGTCATAATTTGATCCCGCAGCTGAACCGCTGATGTGATTAGAGCGAATTTCGTAAATCAAGTTTATATGTTTTAGGGTTTCAACCGACTAATGGGGAAATTGGTCTATTCACTAAAACGCTGAATAGCTGCCTACGTGTACGAACTATATTAGTGGAATTTGTTTGCACCTCAGCCTCCAGCCCTGGCTCACGCACTGCTTCGTTTCGCTCGCAGCGGGCAAACACGCTCTGATTTGCGGCCTAGTTTTATGGACTGCTTCGCTCGCTCGTAGTGGTGTAAAAAACTAAATGTGCAGAATAATGTATTTCGTTAAGTAAAACCTCAAAAAAGTTTCATTCTAGTACAAAAATTTCAAAAAACACGTGCTTTTTGTTGTTGGTTTCTTTTCTAACGAACTCATCCGAGCGACGTAGACCAAAGTAAAAATGTGGCCGTTATAGAACGAACACACATATATATAAAATGTTTAATGACACCCCAAAACGTGTTCTGGGAACCATGATCGGTGCTCATTTACTACTTCCGACCTTAGGTCTCACCATTAGGGTCACTGCAACAACTCACATTTTCTACGGAAATTCGCTAAAAACCTAACTATTATATATTCTTTTAAACATTTCAGTCTAATGTGGGACAAAGATTATGGGTACACTCTAGGAAGGGTCAACTCCAAAAATATTTCTTAAAGGCGGACGAAGAGTCTGCGCATTTTGTCCCCCTTTACGCTTGTACCTGGCGCTAATTAGGTGACCAAACTAAATGTTAGGAATTTTACTAAAAACAAGGTGGATATTAAAGACATTAATTACATATCCACCTTCTTAGAATATTGAATGATTGAAAACAATGTTTCGTTTTTAGAACAGATGATTAATGATTGGTTGTTGCCAGGCCACGTTGCTTATTATTGCTTTTTTGTTTGAGGTTAGTTAACGTTGCAACGGTTCTTACCACTCCACAGAAAACATTGAATCGTAAACAATTATTTTAGTACGGAACAAGTCGTTCCAATTGCGAACTGCTGTAGAGTTTCAAGAACGATTTCACAAACAGCCGCTAAGCTAACCTAACCTAACGTATTTCTTAAACCGCATCTTTGTATTATTACACAAGGTGCCCCGTAAGTAAAGTGCCAAACTTCGGGATCTGGTTCTATGGGTCAAAATAAAGAGAAAATCAAGAATACATTTTTTTCCAAAAACGCATCGTTCCAGATATCCGCCATGTTTCTTTTACTAAATAATTCATATCTAGAGAACTATTTTACCGATTGAGTTAAAACTGGGCATGAAGTTTAACCTAAAAATGATCTATTGTTTGGAAAATAAACGATTATATCAAATAATGCGTTTTAAAACAGCGGGTGTTTGAAAATTTCAAACCTGAATTACTCAAAAACCATATTTTAACACAAAATGTCAAGACACCTTTTTGTAGCCCTTCAAATTTTTTCCCGGATTGTGTATCTACTGGATGAAGGATAATAGTTAAGTTGTGTCTAATGATTGGTTTGTTCAACCCGGCATCCTATGTCAACACAGAAAACACAACAATATGGTGGGTACTTATGCAGTTAGTATCCATAACATAAAATTAAAATATATTCATAGTTTTGGTATTTTCATTAATCAGTGCGGAGATTTTAATGACTGCTGGACTCTTCGACCTCTTCCCGCCATCCAAGCAACGACGGACTCGTTATTTCAGTCAGAACAAACCCCTAATATTACTGTATTTCAAAAAGCTTTCACCAACCCCTACAAATGATCCCTTTTAACAAATTTCACTTCAGGGGAGTAAAATTAAAAATAAAACAGATAAGGTTAAGTAGATTATCCCGAACGTATTTCTTTGAACATTCTTTCGTTCAAATTAAATTCCCGTCAAAGTCCCGCGATACGTTTTCGGGGGAGTTTTAATTTCGCGTAATCCAATTTAAATAATTAGCATCCTTCTTGAACCTTCAGGTGAAGGCGGAGGTATAGAGGGGTTGTTTGATCAACACAAGGGCGAGTCTTAATTTCTTGTTCCCAAACTGCCCCGGATAAAAGTTTCTATTTACATTTACCGCGATAGTGGGTCGTAAAGCCAAATGCAGTTTTGTAGTTTAAAACTTGAGAGGAGCTAGTTTCAGTGAATCCAAAGTAGGGAAACAAGAATAGCAGCTGTTGGAGGTTCGTTTGACGAGTTTCATTAAATTATTAAAAGGGTTTCTTATGCAATCTTTTATATCAAATTTTGAAGGGGCCTCTGCGTGCTTCGCACGCCAAATCTTTAACTTAATATTATATTTATTCATTATTCATTCAATAGGAATAGAGAAGTCCAGCTGGTGAGTTTTTGCGAGTTTACTTCTTTGACATTTAGCCCAATATATAGAGGATAAAAAAAGGGGTTCAGCTTACATTAATTGCGGCAAAATATTTTTCCCTAGGATCGGTTGGTATGTCATGGTTATGCCAAATCTAATTTTGCGACCTCGAAAGGGGGGGGACAACTTTTGGGGGCAAAAAACCTCGAAATTTTCGGACTTTTTCCAGTTTTTTGCTTATAACTAAAAAACGGTGCATGTTATGTAAAAAATAGCATGTAGTAAATTAAAGAGGACAAAATTTCGCGTTGATTAAAGAAACAAAGTTCAAAATTGGTCCAGTAGTTCGATTTTTATGGGGATCCAAAAAAACAGCAAATTTTTCCAACTTTGCCAAAAACTGTGTTTTACCCATTTTCAATGTGCTGTAACTTTCCAACATACAATTTTATCAGTACCCCCTCCCTAAAAGCTGTAGAGCATCAATCCTTGAGTTCAAAAAACACAGATTTTTCTAAATTGAGCTGATTTTTTAATTTTGTCAACTCATAAAGCAAAATTGGGGAAAACCTTAAATTCTCACAATCGGGTTTTCGCTCTTTTTCGATGTCTATGAGTCCGGAAATCAATTCTGAGGCTTAGGCTTTTGTGAAAATTTTAAAATTTAAATAATTATTCATGACTTTTACCTGTAGTGCTGGTTTCAACTTGTTCACTACCAGGTTTTAAGATACCAGGTGTCTTAAAAGTCCCCCCCCCCTTTAAATTTTGTGTTTGTTAAAACGAACAAGTATCCCTTAGGGAACGATACTAACTTAGCCCAAAGTATCTTTTGAAGCAATCGGAAATTTTGAGTGTCCCCTAAAAATGGGAGATTTTGGGGGCAACTCAAAATGTTTAGATGGGAAGTATGGTCATGTGATACCTCATTTTAAAGGTCAATTTAAGACTAGGAAAATGACATAAAGAAAATAAAAATCGGACCACCCAAAACAAAATGGCAGCCCTAAACGTGTTGAAATAAATCGATATAAAGTTGCTAATATCTCGAAAAGGAAGAGTTTTTTAAAAAAAATTCAAGAGACAAAAAATGTTTATTTCAAAGTGCTTGACCTAAAATATTGCTTCCCAATCGATTTCGTAAGTTTTATTTTTTACAACCTTTTCTAAGATGTAGGAGTCGACTTAAAATTTGTTTTGGGTTATTGTTAATTGTATTATTAAAAGAGTTTCTTAGGCAATCTTGTACTCGTATATCTGAGAGAGACCAATTGGTACTTCGCACGCAGACAGTCGATCGTTTCGCTCGCACAGTTGTCTAATGTACGCTATATTTGACTAAACTTACAGCTGTTATTATAAACTAGCAGGTGCAGACGGCTTCGCTTGCAGATTTTATTGAATAAACGAAGGAAGTACAACTTCTAAACTAAGCAAGCTAGGAAGTATGTTTTGTTGTATCATTTGCAAGTAACACCTGCTGAATAACACGGTGAAGTTTGGTAGAACAGTTACAGGACACCGTATATAAAGAAACACGTCTGTGGGGTATGGATACTGTCTATTTTGTATCCGTGTCCACTATGCACGCTTTGAAGGATCAGGATCAAATTTCATATAGTGGTTAATCAGCACAAGAGGGAGTAGCTATATGTAAAATAGCATAACCAATAACGATAACCATCCAAGTTCTACATCAAGTTGTAAAATCCAAGTTCTAGTTGGCAGTGTTTTTACAAAATATTTATTTAAAAATTCACGAAACATATTAGGCTAGTTAAAAAAGACCTGGTGGAGGAAATAAATGTTGGAAAGCTGGAAATCGTTTTGATCGCGCTTTATTTACAGATTTCCATAGGAAAGATGAGCTATTACAGTAACTCTTATGGTGAGACCTAAGGTCGGGATTGGACAATGAGCACCGATCATGGTCCCCAGAACACTAATTTAAAATTGTATACATATATATGTATTCGCACTCTAACGGCCGCATTTTAAGTCCGATTTGGCGTATCTCGGACGAGTTCGTTATACAAAAAGATCGAACAACAAAAAGCACGTTTTTTTACCAGAATTTTAATTTTTTTATTTTCGTACTAGAATGAAACATTTTTTGGTTTATCTACAGAAATAAATATATCGGTTTATTCTGCATATTTTGTTTTTTACACGACCTTGCAGCACGTCTGGTTATCCAAAATTGATCAAAATGTAAAATGCCATAAAGCGAAGCAGTAGTAAACAGAAGGCGTGGTCGAGGTGCAAATTTGCAAACTGAGTGTCTCCGCTGCGAGCGGAACGAAGCAGCGCGTGAGACGGGGGTGGATTCTGAGGTGCAAACAAATTCTACTAATATATTTTGTACTCGCAGGCAAATCCCAAATAGTCAGTTGAAACCCTAAAACATGTAAACTTAATTTTGGTAATTCGCTCAACTCACGTCGGCGTTTCAGCTGTTACATCGACCAATATCTGGAGGATCAGGATAGCTCAGTGGTAGAGTGTTGCTCCGGAAAGGCAAAGGTCCTGGGTTCAAATCCCGGTCGTGGTTCATGTTTTTTCACTTGTAATTTAATTAATTTAACCCTTGCTGAGGAAGCGTGTAAGCAGGTAATTTATTACAAATTGAAAATAATGATATATGTTTACGTTTTAGGCCTTCGTAAATTATTAGCTATGCACCAATAAGCGCTAAACATATTGTTTGCTTCCAGATTGTTAGTCATAACTCCCGAACGAAAGTAAAAACTACAATTTATGATTTAAAGTGTATTTCACATCTACAATTGCGTCGTACATCAATATTAGATATTATTAGATGCATGTTTTTCTTTAAAGAGAGAATTATTTAAAAGAGAGTATTACGCAGAAGAGGTTGATCACAAGATTTTTTTAAATTTTATGCACCATTTCATTTTACATTTACTTATTTAATTTTTTACAAGAGTTTAAGCATGAACTACTGGGGCACTACTTTGTGCAGCTCAAGGCAAAGCTTTGAGCTTTGTGTATTCATTGAGGTTGTGAAGGTGCAGAGTCGATGCTGTGTGGGTAAATATTTCACCAAAACAGCCAGATTGCCTTCCCCAATTTGAAAAGTTTTCCGGTGAAGGTCAACAAATTTTTCCGGACTGCTTTTTTCCGAAAGAGGGGAGGGTACTACCTAATCCCCATAACACCAGTCTATAACCCCCCCCCCCCTCCACAAAATAATTTATGAACTTGAAATAGTGGTAATCTTAGTTAAAAACCCACTAGTAACATTAATAATAACTAGTAGTACTGTGAACAGTATACCTGAAATAACAAATGTGGTTTTGAGTTTAGGTTTAAAATAGTGTGCCAGTAAGGCAGTAAGCAGAATGTTTAACCAGTGAAACATTATTTTGCAAATCCCGCGATTCCGGGGTTTCTAGTTATCGTTTTTTTTTTCTTTTCTTGTGCTTTAACTACTAAAGATTTTCTTTTAGGGGGCATTGCGTTTTTTGTAGGTTAATAATGCGTAAGGTAGCTAAAAATATCGCGTTATTGAGGGAAAATATAGAATCAAATATTTAGATACTTAAATAACTAAAACTTAACAATGTATTTACAGTTCCATATCATATTCAAATATTAGAAATAATGAAAACAAACGATGTTAAAGCGTCGTGATAGTGATCTCAACCCATGCACCTATACTTCCCACGCTGTCCAACGGCCATTTTTTGTATGTCCTTTATCGCCGCGAGGTTTAATTTGTTTCATCTAATTTTGTAATTCAAGTAAAGCTAAGTTAAATACTTTTATAAAATAACAATTTACAAGTATACAGTTTAATTCTTTGATTTATCCTCTACACTTTCTTATAATAATATGTCATTTTTGGGCAAGGGATATATTCCTAAATTACTATTCAAAACAGGCCTAGAAACTGTATTACCTTTATGAAAAAAAAATACAAAACATTTTTACTACTCTTTATGTATGCCTAAAGTTGAACTTTTTCCTTTCGTTACAGAACGTGCTTGTACCTTGAGCTAATAACTTTGTTAATATTACTTCGATCATTTTTGTACTGGCATATATGAATTCTTTGAACCGTTATCTACAAAAAAGCTATGGAACACTTTTGAATTGGTTTAGAATACACGTATAAAAACATGGTTGAAATACAAAAACTTCGAACGATTTTGACGATCGGTTGACGATTTTTAAGAAATGTTGAAGTTTACGACCATTTTGTGAGTGAGCTTACCGTTAGAGATACGGAAAAAAATCAAGAATACAATTTTGTTGAAAATCTAATTTGCTACTCACAAAATTGTATTAGTTTTTAAGTTCGACTTAAGGTTAAGCCACAAACTGGCTTTGGAAAAAAGCTTACACTGAAAGAAACGGTCCGGCCGCCATTTTTATTATATTTAAGGGGTTAAAAATGAAAAATGGAAAAAACCGTATACATACATCGCTTGGCCTAGGAATAAGGAACACTCATGCAAAAAATCATCAAAATCGGTCAAGGCGTTTGGACGTAATCGTGAGACAGTCAGACACACATACGTCAGACACACAGACAAACAGACGAAATGCCGAACGGTCGAGTTAAAACAGAGACCTGGCTTCGCTCGGTCAATAATAATAATATGTTTCTTATAATTTAAGAAAAACTATTTTAAGTTCATATTACAATCAAATATTTTGTCTGTGAAATATTGAAACAGAATGTAGGCTTACACAATTGTATTTTTCATGACTCTTTTAACAGCCTATGATTGCTTTAGGTCTACACTCGAGCTTCTTTTTAACACGCTTATATTAGCTTCACTTGTATGTATGTATGTATGTATGTTCGTTTGTAAGTAACTCTCCTTTGGACTAAAAGCCAGTGGCTAATTACTGTTATTATATCTCTCTTACGCGAGTTCAATCGTTGGCCGAGCGGTCTAAGGCGCGGGTCGTCGCTGACGTCAATCCCCGATCGTGGGTTCTAATCCCGTCCACGGCCAATTTTTTTTTTCAATAATTAATGGAACTAAAAAGTGAAAAATAAATATAGTTTAAAAAAACTAAAAAACACGCTTTTAGAGCATATCAAACTAAAAAGTTAAAAATAATTTTTCAAATAAGCTTAAAACAATAATAAACGATAAATACTAGCATTATTGTAAAAAAAGCGTGGGGCGCTTTGTCCATATTTCTCGTACATCGAGCGCCCAACGCTTGTTTACAATAATGCTAGTATTTATCGTTTATTATTGTTTTAAGCTTATTTGAAAAATTATTTTTAACTTTTTAGTTTGATATGCTCTAAAAGCGTGTTTTTTAGTTTTTTTAAACTATATTTATTTTTTGTAATTAATTAGGTAAAAATTACCAGTAAGAACGTTACATTGAAAATGTTTTCCTCGCACGAAACCCCCTAAAATAATTTAAATATAAGCAAAAATCCTCCCAAATTATCAATTTATACCCCTCATCCTATGGGCACTTCTTTTTAGATTAACCACGTATTTCCATGTCTTGCCAATTCTAATCTACGTCTTGTATAGCGGCCTTGACAGTTTAGGTGTGTCTGTATACGATGCCAACAGTAGGTGCCAACATTACAACACATAAAATACCTGTACGCTGAGCTGTGCAGTGTACCAGCCATTAAGGATCAAGGTCCTTCGCAGTTAGGACGTCCTTAATGGTATTTCACCTTGGCAATCCTGATGCACCATTAGCTTAGATTAGTTTATGTTTATGCAAGCTGCTGTACCAGGTTTTGCTCATGAACAAAATAAGGACAATTAGTTGGTTTTCTAAGACATCCGTATTTATAAAAGAAGTTCTGACTGATTGAATGACTGACTGATTCATTATCAAAGTACAGAAAAAAACTATGCTAGCTAGAGCTTTAAATTTTCAGGGTATCTTCATACCACTATGCACAAGTGCGCTAAAAAATAACTATGCAAAATATTGATTTTAAGTTTTGAAAATGATTAAAATACCGGAGTTTGCTTGCAGCCATATAAAAGATAAAACAGCTGATTTGAATCAAAAGCTTAGCAGTACAATTCTAGATGTGAGCTATTATTCTGAATCAACACACATTTGTTGAATGCATTTACATTCATTAAAATAGCAACCAACTTCGAACATTTAGAATCCGTATTTTTGTTCACAACTGACAGTTGTTCTAGGTTAGGTTAACAAAATAAAAACAAACACATACAAAAAATAATTCCACCCCGCAGCTGAACCGCTGACGTGAATTGAGCTAGTTTCCGAAATTTAGTTTATTTGTTTTAGGGTTTCAACCAACTATTTGGAAAATTGGTCTACTTACAAAGACGTTGAACAGCTGATCATAAAGATTATCGTCACGTTTCAAACCAACAGTGAAAAATATAAAAATAATCTTGCCTATCACGTGTTATCTAAATCAGCTGACATGCGCCAATAATAGGCCTACTTTGGCTGTATTAATATAAACCAATTACGTTATATATTCTTTAATTTTGAGTGTTTGAGTCAAACTCGCAGTTATAAATCGCATTCAACTCTGCATAGAGTTTCAGCATTGAAAATAAACACGAGAATAATTTAAAACTGCAGCCCAATTTCACTACAATTCTAATCAAGTCTGTAGCAAAATCGCACCTTCTATATGTTAATTCTTTCTTATAGAGATTGGCAAAGTTGTTCATTTTTAAGGAACTGTTAAATTCGGTCTCGTTCGTTGAAAAGATCAGTTCTTTTTACATCGTTCGCCGTTCATTTTATGTGAATTGCGAAACTACAAGGCATGCAGCCCGTTACTCAAAACATTTACCCGTTTTCAAAGTTTAAACAAATTATGTTATTATGTAACAGTTTTGTAATTTATGCCAAATATATTTATATCTGTGATACCACATGATGTAAAAATATTTACAAAATGAATGTAACTAAAATTGAGATAATCAAATTGTGTAAAACGATGCTTAACAATAATTTAAATTAATTTATATTCAAATTACTTATCTAAAGTTTAATTTAACTATGTTTAACAAATAAAATAACTAATTTTACAAAACTAAAATAGTTAGTAAAATGTAAGTAAAAGTTAGGATTGTACATATATAAATAGGAGTTTTATTTAAATGTATGAGAGTAATACCAATCAGGAATACAATTACGATAAATACAAAAAGGAACTAAACTAAATATTAGCATCAAACGCACTTCCTCCAATAGCTTATCTCTCCAATCATTGAAATAAGTAAGACAAGCTAAAATAATAAAATATATCGATAGTAGAGCAGGAAAATTATAAACAATGTCAAGAAATCCTGTGTTGTAAAAGTTCCAGCACATGCGCTTTGTTAAAGACTGTCCGAAAATAAGTATGGATTATGTGAACAAGATTGGTCAGTGAACGGTGAACGACGTGAAATAGTTCATTCTAGAACTGATCCGATCCTAAAAACCCGTTCGTTCATGAACGACCTATCTCTATTTTCTTATCACATATCTTCACATATCCCACAACCCAACCTCTCCTACTTTCCCCATGGCCGACAACGATCATGACCTCGTGACCTCGCTTCTACCTCAGACTGTGGAATCAATTATCCTTTTATCCCCGATGTCGGTTTACCAGAATCCTGCAATTACGTCCCCTATTTCTCTTCTCGCTCGGTTTAATTGTTTCTCTTAATCCCCCCTCCCACCACCACTTCCTTACCTTGTAGTCATAATAGAATTTCCGTTAGTCTAATAAACGGTTCTGCATTCTATCTCCTCGACGTTCCTTTTATCTTTCCTATTTACTTTCTTCCTGTAAGCATTGTTTTCAATTTACTTCCCAACGTTGCTGTCTACGACTGTTCACGGGATTCGAATCGAGTTTGTGAAACTACAAAGCCGCTTTGTATTGAAACACGCGTTCACACAAATTTTGTTCGTTGGGTAACATATTCGATACAGAATTTGGCCCATTTCTGTGTACTGTACTCCGCTACGAACATGTTACTTGATAACTCAACATTGACCCGTCTTGTAAATTCTTCTAGGACGTTCTATGTCCACAAGTTTCTGAGCCTTCATGAAATAAGTACAGGAAATTACTCTAAGTATTTTACTTGACATTCAGTCCGTCGTGTGACTTCGTTATGCTGTCCTGCTTACGACGCGGTTCGAGTTCGAAATCTCAATTTCAAGTATTTATTATCACTTTCGTCATCTATATATATAAAATCGAAATACCACTCGCTCACTGACCCACTCATCGCGATTTCTCAAAAACTACCGAACGGATTGAAATGAAATTTGGTATGTAGCTTCCTCTATGGCCATAGGTGCTTATTAAGAAAGGGTTTGAAAAAATTCGAAATTTTAGGGAGGATTTGGGGGAATCAAACTTATTAAATCACGATTTCTTCAAAACTACTGAACGGATTGGAATGAAATTTGGTATGTAGCTTCCTCTAGAGCCATAAGTGTTGATTAAAAGATGGTTTTAAAAAATTGGAAATTTTAGGGGGGTTTGGGGGTAAAAATTACTAAATCACGATTTCTCCAATATTACCGAACAGATTGGAATGAAATTTGGTATGTAGCTTCCTCTAGGGCCATAGGTGCTCACTAAGAAAGGGTATGAAAATTTTGAAATTTTAGGAGGGGTTTGGGGGGATCAAAGTAACTAAAATCATAATTTCAGATCTTTTATTATTATGACAATATAGTGCTTTTATTATTTAAGATCTATATATATAAAAGCCAAATACCACTCACTGACTGAACACTTAAAAAGAATACAATTACGTTAAAAAGACTAAAAATACCAACCACCACGGGCAACGCCGTACGGGTGTCAGCTAGTATATTCATAAAAACACAAACAAAAAGGTACACACTACATAATTTACAGTGCTATACAAATTGGTTTTAGTTGGTCGGTGTACACCATCGCGTCGCCTATGGTAACCTAAAATAAACAGCCTACTTTGTACGGTAGTTGTTGACCGGTTCTATCTTGATAATAGAGAGCTGTATCGTATAGATTGTTGGACTGAAATGACAGCTGATTATTTAATACATTATTTGAGTTGTGTCTGAATTCTGTAAATTTAGAATTATTCGATAGCGTTAATTATTCTTTATGCAATAATAAAGAGTTGTCAAATTGAGTTATGGTTATGGTTTGTTAAATTTTGTGCGTAATATTACTTCACCTTATGAATGCTAATGTGCTTCAAATGTTCTTTAAACGCTCCGCCTTTCTGTCCAATACAAAATCGTTAGTTTATCCTATGACTTCCTTTTTGTTGGTGTCAATTGTTTACGTCACAATTTTTAATTAAATTACAAGTGAAAAAACATGGTCCAAGACCGGGATTTGAACCAGGGAAATTTACGATTCCGTCGTAACGCTCTACCAACTGAGCTACCCTGATTCCTTCCAGATATTGGTCGATGTTATCTCACTTGTACGGTTTTACTGCAATTATTGAACTAACAGACTGGTTTTTTTTAACATTGTTGTTGGTTCGAATCGTGATGTTTATTTAATGTAATGCACTACACACACATCCATACATGTACATAAAAATGAAGTGTCTGTCTGCGATTTCGATTTGCAAACTTTTTTCTAACCTCATAAGGGTTGTTCACACTTTACCAAAACAAAGTTACCAAATGTTTATTATTTTTAAATTTTAAATAATTTGTCTGGAAACACACTTCCCAAGCAAGGGTTAATTTCACTAAATTGCACGTGAAAAAAAAACATGGACCAAGACCGGTATTGGAACTGGTGTTATCCGCGTGACTCAGTTGGCAGAGCGTTACCACGGAAAGGTAAAGGTCCTGGATTCGAATCCCGTTCTTGGTCCACGTTTTTTGACTTGTAATTTAGATGCATTTTTCTATCTGTATGTTTTTTTGTCCGGGCTAAACTCCTGAATGGCTGAACCAATTTCGAAGCAACTTTCATTTGCATGTAAAGAGACTTTTCATTTCAGAGACTAATCTAGGCTACCTTTTATCTCGTGGATATTAATTTAGGGATCATATTGAATACATTTCAAAATGATGGACAAAATTAATGGTTTTGCGTATTGACCATTATGGAGAGTATCTATTTCAAACAAAGATATCTGCCTTACATTGTGTATAGTTAACTGAACCTAATCCAAGTGCCCCTGTCCTAATTAATCGTAATTTCTCCATTAAAATATCAGAATATACAATAATATGTTTCTAGTTATTTGCTTCGACGAGTCGCCGAGGGGGTTGGCGAGCGAAGCGAGCAGGGATTGTAGCCCCTAGTTTATTATTAAACGCGAGTGAGACAAGGGTTGCAGCTAAGGGATGGGAGTGGAGAGGGTTGAGGGTGTTTTGAACTACAGTCCAATGAGCTACACTCCCTTTAGCCAGTGTTTATTGGGCAGACGACTGAAAACATTTTATGTAAACTGTACGACCAAACCATGCATATATAATTACCCCCTCGGCCCCCTAAAATATCTCCCGTTGAATTGATACGGGAAAAACAATATGGAAAACTCCGTCTATGTTGACACTTGTATATGTATGTGCCGGCTTCGTAAATATGTATAAGGGGACGATAATTATTTCCATTGACACATTTTGTTTTAAAGTTGGTTATTCTACAGGGTTCTAGGGAATATTGACGCAAACTTCATCAGGCTATCCTATAGATGAAAATAATTCGACCACGCAGCTGAACCGCTGACGTGAGTTGAGCAAATTTCCAAAATTAAGTTTATAGGCCTATGTTTTAGGGTTTCAACCACCAATTTTGGAAATAGGTCTATTCAGGACGGTGCTGAATAGCTGCGAAATGGTTCTCATGCCATTCCGCGTATTGGGAGTATCTTCAATACACAATGAATTGCGTGCTTCGCACGCCATTCCGCGTATTGGGAGTAGGCTATCTTCAACACACAAAACATCGCGTGCTTCGCACGCCAACCACACGGTACTTCTGTGATATTTTACGTTTTGATCGATCTTGAGGGAACCAAGCGAGCTATAAGGTCGCGTAAAAAACAAATGTGCAGAATAACATCCTATATTTATATTTGTAGAAAAAGCTCAAAAACAAATTCATTGTTGGAAAATCTAAAAAAATATTTACTTCTGGTCAAAAAACGAGCTTCAGATATTTGGATTTTTGGCTAACGAACTCGTCCGAGCGACGTAGACAACCAACACGTGTACCAAATTTGAACCAAATCGGACTTAAAATGCGACCGATAGAGTGCGAACATACATATATATCTACATATATATATATATATACGATTTTTAATGACACCTCAAAATGTCTTCTGGGGACCATTATCGGTGCTCATTTGCTACTCCCGACCTTGGGTCTTACCATAAGGGCCACTGCAATAGCTCATTTTTCCTATGGCAATTCGCTAATAAGAAAACAAGTTTCCATAAACATAGGTCCGGAAATGCTGAGTTTTTTAATCATCCACAATTTTGTGGTTCTTACTAAACATTTAATAATTTTTTAAATATAAAAGATATTGACTTCAAATTTTGTGTATATATTTGTTACGTAACCTTTTACCCTTGTATAAAAAAAACAGAACGTTCTTTTGTATAGTTTAAGAATTGCGGTTTTTTAAAATTTGCAATATCAAATATTTCTAAAACCGCAAAAGTTAAACAAATTTAAGAAACAACAAAAGTTTACTTTTTAAATAAAAAACAAAACATTTTTAAATTTTTACCCTGTCTCAAAAGATAACCGAGTACTATTATTATTATTTCTGTATTGTCATAGACAATACCAAGAAATTATGTTTTAGCCGGTTATAACGGGTATACTAGTTGGGTTAACGACCTAACAAATTGAATAATTCAAATCAAATTTACATCCTCCAATGTTGGAACGTTACACAATGTTGATTTAACCTACAAACTAAACAGCTGGTACAATATTTCAACTGGGACAACACTGGATAGGTTGAATGATCTCTGCAATGTTACATTACGACTCGACGAACTTATTTGTACAGTGAACTATTTTGCGAACGCACGCCGAACGAAAACAGCGCGAATCGTGTAAGCAGATTAAAAAAATATCTCTAAACAACAGCTGTTTGAAAACAAATAACTTTCTAAAGTAAACACTTGTCTGCGCTGTGATTACAATGTAAACTATAGAAAATCACGTAGGTGTGAAACCCCTTCTCACGGTAAGTCCGAAGGCGGTCGGGAACTTTGCAACCGATGTAAATGAGGTTGTTTGCAATGAAGTTTCGTCGATACGTCGATACATCGATAAATCGATAGTGGCAGTCCGACCTGGTTACTAGTTATTGCAGCCTTGTACGACTAAACTAACTGTTTAGATTGTGGAATTATAGGTTTTACAGAATATTTGAACGGGAACAAGCACGTCAGACGTAAGTATAGGAAACCAACTACCGCTGACGTAACAATGCTTGCGCATTCTCACCTTCCAACTTCTCAAAAATTTGCCGCATGCAACAGCTTCATACATAGGCTTGTAACAATGCCCCTTAATAAAAAAAAAAAAAAACACAGTCGTGGGACTGTCTACAGAAGTGTAAAATGTCATGAATATAGACAATCTTGTTTATATTATTTAAAATTTTGTAGACTTCAATTTTAAATGTGACAAGATAAAAATAACACAACTTACAAAATAAGGAAGCATAATGTCCGTTTCAGAGGTATTACCAAGTAAACTATTTTAACACAACTTACAAACTGAGGAAGCTTAGTGTCCATTTCAGAAATATTACCAAGTAAACTATTTTAAAACAACTTACGAAAAGATTAAGCACAATGTTCATTTCAGAGCTATTACCAAGTAAACTATTTTAAAACTATTTATGAAATGAGGAAGCTCAATGTCCATTTCAGAGGTTAACACAACTTTTGAAATGAGGAAGCGCAATGTCCATTTCAGAGGTATTACCAAGTAAAATATATACTCTGCTATATACACAATTACACATTTGTGTACTATATATAGTAGAGCGTGACGCAAAATGAGTGACGGAATAGAGCATCAAGGTAATATGCGATTCATCGCCAGCAAAATGTTTTAAATGTTTTGGACGTGGTGCACCTGTAGAAGTGTTCACTTCAAAATGCTTTTGATGAGGAGTTGAAGACAATGAGGCACACTGCAAGATCCGATGGTTATAAATGGTCTTTGGTCGACGTTTTACCTAAGAAATATTTTAATAAAAAACCTACAAAAACTTAAACCAAAAAATCTATGTTTCGACTGAATACGGCCCAGTAATGTATTTCCTAAAATACTAACAGCGTTTTATTCTTCCGCTAGCAAATATAGGGCAGCTCACAAAGGCGGAAACTAGGGGATTAGAGTCGTAACCCTTACTGTAAACGAAATGCGCATGCGTACAATTTATGTGAGTATGTGTTGTAGTAATTGTAATGTCTAAACACTCCTGGCAACAACGTGGATAAACTGTGAAATTTTAAATGAAATCGGTCGAATTGTTTTTGAGTCTATAGAGGACAAAGAAGCACAGACACATTCGTGTGAATGTGACCACAGCTTATAAGACCAGAAATAATGTAAGTAATATACTCCAGCCAAAAACTGTAAGGAAGGCTGAAAGAGGAGTCTACAAAATAACTTGAGGAGATTGTGGTTGTTTTACATAGGACAAACCTGTAGGCAGTTTGGGAGCGTTTCAAGGAACATTTACCCAAGAGTCCAACAACATAAAATCCAATTACGTACGCCATTTAATTGACAATAACCGTGCATATGTTGATTTTGGGACTAATTTTACACCTTTATATATATATAATAAAGGATGCCATGGCGGAATTTGAGATATATAGAATTTAAGTTAAATAAACACGAACTATTGAACGAAAAACTCAACTTTCAGTCTAATTCGCTATATGACACAGCGATGGAAATACAAATAAGCGGGGTTAACATCCGTTCTGCAGTCTTCCTTCGAACGTCGAGGTGCGCGGCCGTTGTATGTTGTATGTTTGTATGTAATGCACATGTTCTAAGGCAAGGCGCATATTGAGACGCGATTGATGCGTGTGAGATGACATGACGCTACATGCATGACACGATCACGCCACACGTGACGCGTTGGGGAACGCATATTACAACGCAATTGCTCCCAACTCTCCCAACATTTTATTTGTTAGGATGTTCAAAATGAACGATTCACGGATAAAACTATCTTTGTTAGATCTAAGCTCAGAATCTGATAATAGGCCTATAGCAGACACTGAGATTATATATAATATTGGTAATTGAAAATTGTATCCTACTGAACATAAAATTATGACAATAGGCCCTACAAATCTATTTTCTCTAAAAATGTTTATCCAATTTAAATGAAATTTGAAATATATTTAAACAAATAGCCTATGTATAAATACAATGTACAAAAATGATAGCTCTACTATAATATTTAAAGAAATAGATCAGCAACTTTACTAAGCATAGAGTATAGAATGCGTATAATTAGCCTATCTATCAACACATCTTCGGTAAAAATCTTATCTAAATCTTACCTAAAAAGTCCAGTACAAAATGTAAATATATAACTTAATTGGTATAATAATTAATCAAGATAAATAAAATTACATTAAATACTCCCCCCCCCCCCGCTTCCAAAAATTAAACAAATGGTTAGTGAGATATTGACGTTTTTATTTAGGAGTGCGATTGTAAAGTTTAACCATACCGTGTTGCGCCTAGAAAAGAGGCCTAGAATTATAAAGTTGATGGCCTATGTGCTTAAATATTGTCGTAGAGTTTCAATTTTTGTATATTATATTTATATATATATATTATTTATATGTGTTATAAATTTCAAACGAATCAGATGAATATTTTTTATAAAAAAACAGTTTTTAATAAAAACATATTTATTGATAATTAAGCGTTCATAAAGTTGATAGCCTATTTAGTTAAAAAATATCGTAGGTATACATATTTTATTATATTATATTTATACATATATTGTTTATGTATGTTTTAAATTTCATACAAATTGGATGTTTATTTTTAGAGAAAATTTATTTTTATTCAAGACAAGTTCATTGTGACTGCTTATAGGCTAATACGCTGGACTTAACGAAATCATGTGACGAGTGGCGCGAGAAACCGTGTCACTGCCACTGTGCCACGCGAGTCGCGCTGCGTAGCGTAGCGATGTCAATATGCGCTAATCCATTCATTTACGAATGTTACAAAACGTCGTGCTGTGCCACGTCGCGTGTCACGCGTCAATCGCGTCTCAATATGTGCCTTGCCTTAGTGTTTAATGTTTGACGACCTCAAATGAGTGAGAATATCTGATGATGGGACATAATCAGCGAAACGCGTAATAAAAGGAAAATTAGAAGTCACAGACGGTGTAAGTACTTCATAACTTATTAATCATATCGTTGACTTGAATATTTGTACTCGAAAATTAGTTTTAAATTTTGTTGTGTTTTCCGTAAAAATCAATTGTGCAAAATTTCACCTCTCTATACTCATGGGAATTAAAAGTGTACTGTTTTAGGGTAGTTACCCCCATTTTAACCCTTTAAATGCAAGTAATTGAAATATTTTTTACGGGTAAACACTCCCGGCACTAATAAGGAAAACTTTGCCCTTGTGAAATTGTTAGTTAAATCGGTCAAGTATAGTATTTGAACCTATAGAGAACAAAAGTAATTCATTTGTAAAAATGTGGAGAGGCAGTATTTGAAGAAATTAAAAAAAAACATACTTTTACTTAAATATGCACCGTATAAATTTGATTAAATGAATTTGTACAAATGTATTTACCAAATACATAAACAGATTGTTCACGATGTTTTACTCGTTACAGTTGGCACCACTGATCCCATTGACAGTTCCTCAGCACGCGATATCCAGCAGGGATATTTCATGTTGTAATAGACTACAGAATGAACAGCACACGACAGTATTGTATCCCGGAGAGACAATGGGGTCCACATTATGTAGGACCAGCGACCGCAGCCGTTAGTGACAATGTCCTTCCTTCATTAGTCAGCCGTCCTGCAGGAAAGCCAACACAATAATTTAATAGAATATTGTCGTTTGTATACTTGTTGGGGAGTTATTGGCGTGTGTGTACATATGCAGACACTTTTTCATTCTCGATATGTCACGACAAAACTATGATATCGGGTGCCAATCGTATCAACGTCAGTATTATCTGAAAGAAATTTTATCAAATTCGGTACAGCTCTGTTTTGAAACGTCAAATTTTATCTTCCCATTACAATCAGCACAAACTAGATATCATGTAACAACTGAGATTGCAATATTTATTTTACGGGTAAGTTGATAACAGTATTGTAGTAACGCTTGAATTTATTTAACACTTGTTAAATGATGAATCGAAATTTCGCCTAAGCGGGCATGTGAACACTCATAATGGTAGTGAATCCCCACGAGATGTTACAGTCACAACGAGACTCCTCTAAATTGAATTTTTTGTGAAATATCCCTGCGGAAGGCTTATGGCCTTTCTTTTTGCTGAAGAAACTGTAACTTGTGTTTCTTATCTTCATGCGCTACAATTAGGGCTCTTTCCTTAATTGGAAAAAGCTGAACCACAGATTGTTGGGTCTTTCCTCAATTGGAAAAAGCTGAACCACAGATTTTTGGCTCTTTCCTCAATTGGAAGAAGCTAAACCACAGATTGTTGTCTCTTTCCTTAATTGAAAGAAGCTGAACCACAGATTTTTGGCTCTTTCCTCAATTGGAAAAAGCTGAACCACAGATTGTTGTCTCTTTCCTCAATTAGAAGAAGCTGAACCACAGATGTTTGTCTCTTTCCTCAATTGGAAGAAGCTGAACCACATATTTTTGGCTCTTTCCTCAATTGAAAGAAGCTGAACCGCAGATTTTTGGCTCTTTCTTCAGTTGGAAGAAGTTGAACCGCAGATTTTTGGCTCTTTCCTCAATTGGAAGAAGCTGAACCACAGATGTTTGTCTCTTTCCTCAATTGGAAGAAGCTGAACCGCAGATTTTTGGCTCTTTCCTCAGTTGGAAGAAGTTGAACCGCAGATTTTTGGCTCTTTCCTCAATTGGAAGAAGCTGAACCACAGATTTTTGGCTCTTTCCTCAGTTGGAAGAAGCTGAACCGCAGATTTTTGGCTCTTTCCTCAATTGGAA
>JAGFPH010002844.1:42781-62213 GCA_018207615.1 Philaenus spumarius | reverse complement strand
CCACAGATTTTTGGCTCTTTCCTCAATTGGAAGAAGCTGAACCACAGATTTTTGGCTCTTTCCTCATTTGGAATAAGCTGAACCGCAGATTTTTGGCTCTTTCCTCAATTGGAAGAAGCTGAGCCGCAGATTTATGGCTCTTTCCTCTATTGGAAGAAGCTGAACCGCAGATTTTTAGCTCTTTCCTCTATCGGAAGAAGCTGAACCTCAGATTTTTGGCTCTTTCATCAATTGGAAGAAGCTGAACCGCAAATTTTTATTTGATAGCAAGATGGTGGGCCGCCTCACTGGTATAACGCGGTACTCAATTGGTTAAACGACGTTGGTGGCAAGGGGTCGGATGACAGAGCTTGCTTCACGTTCACCCGATCTGGCGCCATGCTATTTTTACCTTTGGTGGTTCAAAAGGTAAAGGAACATGTGTATGTGCCTACGCTACCAGGTGGCCTACCCGAATTAAGAAACAATATTGAAGCAGTTGTTTAAACAATTGCTCCAGAAAAGCTTATCAATGTTTGGGACGAACTCGGATATTGTTTCGATGTGTGCCGTGTGAAGAATGGTACTCACACTGAACACTTGTAGCAAAAACGGTTTGAGTTGCTCTTTGATTTGTTGTAGTAGAACCTCGATTATCCGAGGTAATCGGCATAACCAAAAACTCAGATAATACTGTAGGCTGTGCAAAAACCATTGAGGTGCGAGTTTCCGCGTCATGTATATCGTTATAGGCTGATTTGGAGCCATACTTATTTCAAAATGGATTTTATTTGTCGTTATAATAAGTTTTAAATGCGTATATCAATTTCCTATCTATTTCGTCTCCAATCCCTGACAGTCACTAACCCAACACCTAAATCAGTTGCCACTTTTCTCATTAAATCATCTCCATCTAATTGTTTAATTGCTTCCCATTTTTGATTTAAAGATAAAACAACGTGCTTTCGCTCTCCACTCGAAATGACACTATCATTCACAAAGTTTAACAACGACTAAAACAAAATACAGTAGCAGGGGAAACAAACAATTCGTGGGAAAGGATGGTGCGAGGAGGGGAGATAACATAACAGGAACAAGACTGCTTCGCATTTACTATACTACCCGTCCGCTAAAGATCAACATACTACGCTCAATTCCACGTTCACCGTGCAGTGCAGGTCTTACGCTAGCTACTACCATTACTGGGATCATCACGTTTATTGTCATGCGGGATGTCAACTGCCCGAGCGTTGCGCGGGAGTTGATGTTTTTTGGTTAGTATCGCTGAGACTGCCGTTTGGATAACATGACTTATGGGCGCTCCGTATTGCACGGTGAACGTGAAATCGAGTGAAGTAAGTTGGGTAAGGAGCAGAAATGTTTTCAGGATGCACAAGGCAAACTAATGTTTTGTTTTCTTTCTGTTCAATATAACACGAACCTTTCTTTGATAAATTTAGTTATTGAGAAATCCTCTCAAGCTACAAATTCTTTATCGAAATCAATTCAGTTAACTTACATTTATTTGTAAGTTAACATTAACAGAATTGATTTTGACAAAAGTTTTTTTTAAAATTTATATCGGTTGTTACGGAAACTCGGATTAACGAGGCTTGGATAATTGAGGTTCTATTGTAATTTATAATTGTAAGTTAAATGTAAGCAATACTAAAAAGCCTTAAAACCCCGATATTAATTTTGAAACAGACGGTACTTTAAATATTAATTTTGCAAGATAAATATTTAAATCAAGTGAAATCTCTTTGACGATGACAAAGAACGACCCGTCTCAAAATAAATATCCTTTGAGAACAAAGTTAATTTTAAAAATTATACAGATCAAAGACAGACCATATGTGCAAGTTCATAAATAAGATTCGTTGAATTATGTGTTACAAGTCTGTGCATGACAGACAGACCCGTCGATAAAAGCAGTTTTAACAGAAGAAAGTCTAACTAAACAAACCCCTTCAAATATTTAAAATTTCTCATTCAACACTGTGCACTTTGTTAGTGAATAAGGTATTTCGATCAATAATGTACTTATATTTGCTTAGACACCCCTTCCACCTTGCGCAACCCTACCCCCCTCCCCCAACGGCAAGAAAACTTTTAATAAGCTCCTTTAATGTTGAAATTACAAAACAAATTGAATAACACTTTATGTGTTTATTCCAGGTGAGTTTGCAGACCTGAAGGTGTTGTTATTAACACTGTGAGACGTACTTACATAGAATAAGGTAAATAAATACCTGTATAGTATCATTCATTACTTTAATTTAATTAGTTAAAAAGTTGGCTAACAAAGTTTATTAATTAGTTTTTCCCTTACTAAACCCAAAATGCGGAATAAGTTCATATTTTGCACGTGACTCACCAATATAAAGACCTTGTTTTAAAAAAGCAATCAACTTTTTCCAATAATCCGTTTCAAAATGGCATTCCTTAAAACAAATCTTAAGTGAGAATAACTGAAACCCCTATCTATATGAATAAAATTTGAAAATGTTTCTAACTTTTAGGTTAGGTTTTTGTTAATGAGTAGACAGACCTGAGCATTACTGGTTCTTTTAACCTCGTATATCTGCTGTTAAAACCACGTATATGTGCATGTTTAGGTAAGAAAAAGTCGAGTTTAAGAGAAACAAGCAGAAATTAGCTGAAACATTCTATATACGGAATAATTTGATTTAGACAGTTAACATTATTTATCATCTTAGCTTTGAGGTTATTATCAATCCTACACCTTTATTATAAAGAAAACATAACATATGTTTATGGAAGGTTCCAAGGGGATTGGCTCTGTCCTAGTATTTCTAAAAAAACTTCAAGAATACATTTTTTAAGCTCGTTTAGTTTCCTATCGAATGGTATATCTATCGAAACTATCAAGTAAAGGGTAACAGAAAATCTGGATCCTGATTCATGCTCAGTAGGGTCAGAGTTTTTTTTCATGTATGAAAGAAATTGTTTTATAAAATAGAGACATATTATAAACCTGAAATATCAAAGATCTTTCGACCAGGCGCTAACGGACTTAAATTTATAAACAGCCAGCAGCTTATTCGTTACTATTTGTAAATACATTTAAAATAAACATCCCGACAAATGCCGCTCCAATTCCACTCAAGCGTCGGATCGTGAACGGATTACACAATGTCTGCGCTAAATTGATTTCTACAGAACATGTCACAAACTTGCGCTAAAAGTCGAATACCTCGACATGAAGAATTCATGACCCGGAGTAAAATTGCTTTTCTTATTGGCTCGGCGCCATAAAACATCCAGAGCCCGCAGTAAACTCGAACGTATACCAAACAAGACGCTCTCTGCCGAATTGTAAGAATCCATTAAGGGGTTTTGAATATGTTATCGGCTTTTCGGAGGAAAGCTTTTCAATACAGAGTTCAATATTCAATCTGCGATTTATATCAAGTGCTGGCTGTTGATTCTCCGGCGGAACTTTTCCATCACAATAACAGCTGTTTGATAAATTTGCTATGCCAACTACCGATTGTTTATGGCGCGCCGTCTTACCGTTTCGTAACATGATACTGGACAGTTGATTACACGGACATCTCGTTACAGCAGACATCTAGTTACACTTTTGGGGCCAGCTGGTTACACGTTTTTTTTTTTAGACCTCGGTTGGGTCTGATACTAATCTCACTAATATATATATTATTCTGATTCCCATCACACTTTATCCAGGCCTTAGACTGACAAAATGATTCAAGTTTTTACAATCATTTTGGCTTGTTTAAAATCTGCTGTGTTCAAGCTGTAGTAATTTTTACAGAAGTTTTAGCGAATTTCCATAGGAAATATGAGCTGTTGCAGTGACGCTTATGGTGAGACCTAAGGCCGGGAGCGGTAAATGAGCACCGATCATGGTCGCCATAACACTTTTTGGTGTTATTAAAAACGTAATGTATATATGTGTTCGCAAATTGGTCCAAATTTAGTAAACACGTTGGTTTTCTACGTCGCTTGGACGAGTTTGTTAGCCAAAAAAATCCAACAACCGAAAGCAAGGTTTTTTCATAGAATAAAATTTGAGGTTTACACACAAGAATTAAATTTTTTGCATTTATCTAAAAGGATAAATGTAGGAGATTGTTCTGCACATTTTGGTTTCCACACGACCTTTTTCAGTCCCCAAATACGATCAAAAAATAAAATACCACAAAAAGTACCCGGTATCTTTTTTCCTGAGCAGAATTATTCGATCATGGGGGGGATTGGAATTCCCAACTCAGGTAGCTAAAAATGTTTCTGGGGTGTGATCATAAAGGTAAAAATAAAGAAAAAATTTCTTGTAAACATGGAAACGCTTTTACCAACCATCCGCCATTTTTTACAGTTAAACTGCTTAATTGGTCGTGCAAATTAATTATTGCCTACGCTTTGTTAGTATTGTTGGATGAACCTGTCAATCTAATGGACGCTTTTTTACTTGTAGGCTACACTTTATCCCATTAACTTGATACCACTTGATAGAAAACTAAACGAGCTATAAAAATGTACTCTTGGGAGTTTATTTTATAAATATTTACGATTTTATTTATTTCTGTCATTTTGGTCTTTAGATTTTTGAGTAACGTGAAAAATTTCAACTCAATCGGTTTATCCGTTTATAAATTATTTTGTAAAAAACAAAAATGGATGCTAAGAGGTAAAAGAAGCGTTACCAGACATATGCTTATAATGTTTTTTTCTTTTTTTTTTTCCTTATTAACGGGCCTCCCCCCCCCCCCCCCCCCCGAATAACTAATGTGTATAACATGACTAACAAACCCCACGTCTCAAAACTGGCTAAACAGTTTGAGTTACAAATCCGAGGTAAATTTCAACCCACCAATTTGGAAAATATCAACAATTTGGAATAAATTTTGCAGTGAAACCTTTCTTAGGAGCACCATGTTTTTTTTTTGTGTGAGGTAAAACATACGAACTCGTGATACGCGCCTTAAAGTAAGACACTTTTGATTTCGTCTATGACTTTCTTCTTCTTAGTTGTTTACACGTACCAATATAAAACAGAAATTTAATAAAACAGCTGACTTTAAATTTTTTAAGTCTACATTTGCTAACTTGATTGCTATGGTAACGAATGTAAATGAATTAAAGAAACGTGTGTTGGTTCAATATAGGCATAACCTAAAATTATGTTGTTGAACTTTTAATACAAGTTAACTGTTTAACTATAATATTTAACAACATATATTAAAATAATAATAAAATAAGCCTTTCTCGAAGATTTCCAAGAAACTGTGTTGGTTCTATACATAAGTGAAAACTGTCACGATTATAAATAGTTGATTATATTAGTTTTCATTGTCCCATTTAAAATTGAAATCTAAAACATCAAAATAGCATAAACATAATTGTCTATTAGTTAATTTTATAAAGTTTAAGTTATTTTTGTCAGTTTTCACTTCTGTCGGCAGTCCCAAGACTGCTTTCCTTTTCCCTTCAAATTCGTTAATTATAAAGGTCTTTTTTGTGGGGTTATTGAAAGTGGACTATTATAACTGAAGGTATAAGTTCTTAATTCTCGGGTCCTTAAATTAAAAATGGCGAAGTTGGCTACAATTTCAATGTTAACCTAACCTAACCATACCTTCATTTTTAGGCATATTTTTGTAATATTTTCGTGAAAAAACGAAAGCTGTATTTTTTTTTTTTTAAAGTAAAATAAATGTGGGTTTTGATTGCTAAGGTTTTTTGCAATATCTATTTTTGTAACTGAGTAAAAAATTAATAAAGTTTACTATTTATATCATACATTTATGAAATCAATAAAAAGGTTTTTTGAAAATGTATTCGACAATCAACGTCCGCATAATATGACAGTACTTCAAAATGAAACGAAATTTTTTATTTTATTCTGCTAATTAACGGAAAAATTACTTATTCTGTAGAATTGCTCTTAAGGGAATCAGATTCAATATGGCGGACAGGGTATGCTCCCTTTAATTGTAGCTCATGTATCACTGAAGATGACGACTTGTGGTTGAAACGCGTTTGATTTTTACAAATTTAGGCCTATATTGTTATCATTGTTGCAAGCAGGAGTGTTGACGTGTTAAGCACGCGGTACCCTAGTTGTTTAATCAATCCGCACAAACTTTCCGCGACAACATCGTGACGGTAAAAATAAATCCTTTTGAAAACAAGAGCCCAATATCGCAATATCCAATAACGTGGAATGCATGTTGAGACAAACGCCGTATCGTTTTGTCTGTGACAGCTGCTCCCCCCCCCCCCCCCCCCCCCCCTATTGAACACGCGCTGGGGAATTACCGTCACTTGTATACGCTTATATTAGAACTTTCAAGAGGATTTTTGTGCTCTATAGAATACAATTGAAGCAGTATTTACTAAAAGCATTGGACGTGTCACTCATAGTGTCTTCATATGAATGGGTTTATTTAACAATGAGCACCAATCATGATCCCCAGAACACGTTTTGGGTGTCATTAAACATTCTATATACAGGGAGTTCAGAAAAAGGGTTTCAAGAATTCAAGGCGTGATTCCCTACATAAAAATAAGATGAAAAGTTCCAGTTGACTGACATAGATTGAAAAAGGCTCCGTTTTCTGTCCAGCCGCCATTTTGTTTGTTTGACAAAATAATTCATTTCTAGAGAAATGTTTGACTGATTGAGTTCAAACTTGGCACGAAGTTTAACCTAACAATTAGAAGAAATCTCAAGAAAAATAAGCGTGTACATCTAATCGTGTGTTTCAAAATGGCGGCTGTTTGAAAGTTTCAAACCTAAATTACTCAAAACCGTACATTTTACCAAAAAATGTCGACACCTAGCTTTTATGTAGCTAATTCCCTGTCGGATGGTTGCATTGTCAAAACAATCGAATGAAGGCTAAAGCTAAGTTAAAGATAATAACAGATAGGTACATACAATATTGTTGAATTTACTGTGTTATTATAGGATGCCGTGTTGTACAAACCAATTATTTATACATAACTTAACTACTATCCTTCATCCTAATGTTTTGACAGTTACATCATCCGATATGGAATCAAAAAGTCTATAAAAATGTGTCTTGTCATTTTTTGTTTATAAAAACAGCCGCCATTTTAAAACTCATTATTGGATATAAACGTTTATTTGTCTTGAGATAGATCATTGTTAGTTTAAACTTCATGCCGAGTTTGAACTCAATCAGTCAGACATTTCTCTAGTTATGAATTATTTTGCAAAACAACAAAATGGCGGCTAAACAGAAAACGGAGCATTTTTTGACCTATGTTTATAGGAACTTTTTATCTTATTTTGATGTGAGGAATCACCTACTAATTTCTTGGCACCCTTTTACTGAACACCCTGTATATGTGTTAGGCCACACTAGGAGACAAAGTCTCGCGATTTTCTATAGACGGTCTATAAGCATTGTCTCTAGACAATGTCTAAAGACGGTCTCTCAACTTTGTCTCGAGTCCACACTCAAATGTTTGTCTCTGGCCAGTTTGTTGGTAGACGTGGCTGAGATAGCTGGTATTGTTGCTTGTGCCATTATTATTAGTGATGAAAACAGGAGAAAAATAAAACGTTGGTGGAGGAGTGAGATTTTTCAGATTGACCTCGGTTTGGGAGTGATTTATTATTAACCCTGAAATTAGAAGACGGTATAGGTTTTTATAATCAGGTGATGTAACGTCTCATAAACACATTGACCTTTGGTAATCTTCAATAAATAATAAAAAAATTTCGTTAGGCCACATTTTGTAAAACGTAAAACGCCTACACTCAAGGGTTCCAAGGCAGACTGTCCACACTATGACTTATTGCGCATCATTGTCTACTGATGTCTCAGGTCTCCCATTTCTGTCGGAAGACGAACATTCTCCGATTTTGGTCTCCGAACGGTCTCTATACATGGTATTTGTCTCCCGATTTTCTCAGCAACCGTCTAGAGACAATCGAGAGACATCGTCTTTAGACCAAAATCGCTAGAAATCGTCTTCCAATGCGAACAAGGCCTTAAGGCCGCATTTTACGTCCGATTGGTTTAAACTTGGTTCACACGAGGATTTCTAAGTCGCTCAGACGAGTTCGTTAGCCATTAAATCTAACATTCAAAAGTACGTTTTTTGAGCGGAAGTAAAATGTCTTTAAGATGTTTCGTACAAGAATGAAATTTGTTTGGGTTTTATCTAAAAAATTAATATAGGAGATTATTTTGCACATTTAGTTTTTTTTGCACGGCCTTTTAGTCCGTCTGCCCCCACCCCCACCAAAATCGATCAAAACTTAAAATACTCAGTACAAATCCACATCGGGAATTTTACCGTTTGACCTTCTCATCCAAAGGAAATGTCCGCTGCGAGCGAAGCAAAGCAGTTTATTCTCCGAACTGCAAGGTAGAGGTTGAAAGCTGCGAGCGGAACGAAACAACGCGTGAGCCGGGGCTGGAGGCTGACGTGCTAACAAATTCTACTAATATATTTTGTACTCGCAGACATCTATTCAGGGTCTTCGTGAGTAGATCAATTCCCCAAATAGTTGGTGGAAACCGTAAAACATATAAATTTAATTTTGGAAATTCACTCAACTGACGTCAGCCGTTCAGGTGCGTGATCGAATTATTGTTGATTGATGGGATTTTCGGAACCCATACGTATCAAATATGAGACGATCCGATGTTTATTTACGATTTCAATTTAGATGAGTGCGCGTCATGGTCGTGCAACACAAACTTTAGGCTACTACATGATTGTAATAATATTACATTTGTATTTTCCTTAACTAATGAGGAGCAAGACTTTGTATTCTTCTTTACACAAAATGGTAAATTGAAATAACAAGCAAAACTTTAAGCTCAACAGAAGAAGAAAAAAACACCTAGAAAATAATAACTGCTTTAAAAAATCTAATGAAAATATTTAGCCTAAAGTAAACGAAATATATAAACCATAAGGCTCAGTGACTGTTTAGGGGTTTCATCACAAAGAATACAATATAGTGAAATTAAGTAGAGAGTTGGGGTGGCAAACATAACACTAACAACTTCCCATTTTATCAACAGCAACTAATATTACTATTTATAAACAATAGAATACTTTGAGTGTTACTCCCAGATACACAGATTTGAAACACATCCATACACAACCCGACACAGACATATACAGGGTCATAACTATGCCGCAATGTCTTGGAAGCTCATTCTATAGCTTAAAATAAGAAATAAAGTTCATATTAACATAGACCCGGAAACGCTTCGTTTTCCATATATCCGCCATTTTGATTTTTGTACAAAATAATTCATATCTAGAGAGAGTTTTGAGTGATTAAATTCAAACTTGGCATGAAGTTTAACATAACAATGATATATCTCAAGTCTCAAGAAAAATAAGCGATTATAGTTATGTGTAATAATTGGTTTGTTCAACCCGGCATCCTATACCGACACAGTAAACACAACAATATTGTATGTACAGTACATTTAACTTAGCTACTATCCTTCATCCGATTGTTTTTACAGTGAGACCATCCGATAGGGAATCAAAAGGGCTACAAAAAAGGTGTCTTGAATTTCTTTGTTAAAATTTACAGATTTTGAATAATTTAGGTTTAAAATTTTCAAAGAGCCGCCATTTTTAAAAGCATAATTGGATACAATCGCCTGTTTTTCTTGAGATATACCAGTTTTAGATTAAACTGCATGCCGAGTTTGAACTCAATCAGTCAGACATTTCTCTAGATATGAATTATTTTGTACAAAAAACAAAATGGCCTATGTTAATATGAACTATTTGTCTTATTTTAGCTATAGAATTAGCTTTCGAGACATTGCCGCGTAATTCTGAATCACCCTGTATAATTGTATACAATGCATATAGGCTATATGCAAATACTCACTATACTACTACGTGAACATTAAAAATTGAAGTACCCTTTTTAGTACTTTTATTTAAAAGAAGATAAATAAAACGTATATCTTTCGAAAAGTACTGTGCCTTAGATTCGCTTACACATAAATCATGTGCGTATGTTGCCTTTAAGCCAGATTTTTAAGACGTAGATGATAATGATTGGTCAAACGGTGTACTGGAAGTGGGGGGGGGGGTGCAAAAGGCGAGCTATGGCACTTGCAGACTATTTCAAAAACTTGAATAATTTTTTTGTTCTCAGAAAAGAACATATTTACTTGAAATTGAAGTGGTGCACCCTTCAAACCATGCAGATTGTAGTTGCAAGATTTGATCAAAATCGTTCGAGTAGTTTCGGAGGAGAAGAATTTACAAAATTTGAACGAAAGCCGGTTAAAGGGCTTCCCCCAATCATATTAATGTTGTTTTTGTGACAAGTAATCTGTGAGCCGAAAGACAAGTCTTCCAAAACCATCCAAGCGCTCAACAACTTAAATCTCAATTATTGTTATTGCGTGTTAAACTCAAGTATTTTAGAAATCGTATACATCGTCGCTTTAAGTATCTAATTAAATGTACCCGTTATCCTTCATGTTCTGCGTTTGTTTATGACGCGTTTCGAAACGTATGTTTCATCATTCATCATCAGGTTTGTTAAAACATCAAAATATTCACGTCGCATATAACACACACAACTGTGACTTGTAATTCTGATAGACGACTACTTTCGAACAACTACCTCTAGTATTTCCCTACACTTTTCTTCTCCTGTATTCAAACGAATTTCCCCTCTTGTTATGAAATTCGCCAACAAAGGTGTACATCGATTCGATGCTACTATGAGCTACGACCGCCACGCGCACAGTTCCACCCCCCTCACTCTGCGTGTCACAGCGCCATCCACCAAGACGAATCTTTCAACATTACAACCCTCCAGCCCTTACAGATGTCGCCACGTCATAATATTCCTTAACTTTTACTCGTGATGCGCCTTATTCAATTCATTATATTTTATGTTCAGATAAAAAGCAATCCTGCTACGTTCCGCTCTCTAGAGCCTCCCCCCCCCCCCCCACCAGTGTCCCGTCTATAAATCTCCCTCGCGTCTTGATTTCAAAAACTTCCCCCTTCTCATTATCCGAGCTGCGTTCGAGTGGAATCAGTCGCCTCTAAACGCCTTAAGTTTTATTTCGTGCATCGTTGAGATGGATTTTAATTCTGTCGTAAAGGGCGGAACTAATTTCAATAGGAAAGATGAGCTATTGCAGTGACACTTATGGTAAGACCTAAGGTCGGGAGTATTCAATCGTCATGCCCAGAAAATGATGACATTAAACACTGTATGTATATATGTGTTCGGACTCTAACGGCTGCATTTGACGTCCGATTTGGTTCAAATTTGGTACACACGTTCGTTTTCTAAGTCGTTCAGACGAGTTCATTAGGTAAAAAATCCAACAACCGAAAGCATGTTTTTGACTGGAAGTATTTTTCTCAAGAGGATTTTCGTTCTATAATGAATCGTTTTGGGGTTTTTATCCAAAAATATAAACACAAGAGATTATTCTGCACATTTTGTTTTTTTACACGACCTTATAGAAAGTCTATTTCAGCAAAAATCCATGAAAACTTAAAATACCACAAAATTACTCCGTATTATTTACCTCGCGAAGCGAAGCCGTCCATAATACGAGGCAGCAAGGTCGAGGTGCTAACTCGCAGCAGCGGGGCTGAAGGCTGAGGTGGAAACAAATGTTACTAATATATTTCGTACACGCAGGTATCTATTCAGCGCCCTCGGGAGTAGACAAATTTCCCTCAGTTGGTTGAAACCCTAAACCATATTAATTTTAGAAAATCGATCATCTGCGGCTCAACTGCGTGGTCGAATTAAATAAATTGGTATTCCCTTGATGTTTGAGAAATACTGAGATTAAATGTTTGTAAATTTCTTACTGAACATCTTATTGAAATCAAGAAACGCGTTTGTTGTTAAATTTGTAACACGGAGCAAGTATTAGAAAAAAAAGAAATCTGTCATGCATGAAAAATGAAATTCTTAACTAGATGTTCATTACAGCTGTTTCAACTGTTGATTCTCACTGTTGCAAGTTGTTGTTTTGCCAAACTCATCTGTTTATTACAAGTTTGCAAATGAACTAAACTATTTTAACCTAGAACTTAGCATCAATTATTATAAACGCTGATTAGTTCTGTTGCTAAAGTTCTAAACAGCTGACGTGAGTTTAGCGAATTTCCAAGAAGGCTTTTAGGGTGATTCACTCCACGGTTGATGCTATGAGACCGATTAAAACATGGCAAAAAATAGGGTCAATCGTTGACATTACAAGAGTCGAAGTTTTTTACGCACTGGCCACTCTAGATGTTAAAATAGTTCGACCACGCAGCTGAACAGTTGTCGTGATTTGATCGAATTTCTAAAATAAAATTTATAGTTTTATGGTTTGAACCAGCTTTGCGAGTTTGCACCTCGACCTTACGCCCAGAAGCTGCCCCCACGTGGAATTAAACCGGGTACTTTTATAGAATCAGATGGACTAAAAAGACGCGCAAAAGAAAATGTTAGAACAATCTCTTATATTTATTCGTTTGTATAAAACCTTTCAAAAAATTGCATTCCAGTACAAGAAATCTAAATTTGTTTACTTCATCGTCCAAGCGACTTAGAAAACAACGTGTGTACCAAATTTGGACCGAATCGGACGTAAAATGCTACCGTTAGAGTGCGAAAACTAACACATATATAAATATATAACTTTTAATTACACCCCAAAACCGTGTTCTGGTGACCAGGATCGGTGCTCATTGACCAATCCCGGCCTTAAGTACTAACCCTTCAAACATTTTACAGCGCAAGCACTACTTCTCATTGGTTGGAGGTTAGCATTTTGTGCATGGTTGAGTGAGAATGCGCTGCTGTTGGAGACAGAAACTTTCTTAAGAACATAACATTGGCCAATGAAAGTAATTTCAAAACGGTAAAGGATTCGTTTAAGCAGTATATAAACAACCTGATGGTGAACTTCTGTACACTAACGATATTGCAGTCATCCCCAAAGTATCACTGCGACTCTTTGCTGATGACACTATGTTCTACTACAGAACTCTGAACCTGGAATATGGTTTGTCGGTCATTCAACAACAGTTGGATGGCGGTACTGCCATGGCTCAGGAAGTGGAGAACTGCAGTGAACACAGACAAAACGCAAGCCATCCAATTTTCTCCACTACCTAGATTTCCTACAGTCCAATTAACTCTCAACAAATCACCCATAGCATGGACCCGTCAAGTCAGATACCTTGGAATCACGCTTGACTCTAAATAAATTAAACCTGTCCCATCAAGTCAAGCAAACTCTGTCAAGGACTAAATCTTCCCGTGGCAGACTCCTTCCAGTCATACACGCCAAGAGACCTCTACAGCTTCGTATCAGATTGTCCATGTACAAAACATACATCAGACCGGTACTTACGTACGCAACTCCAGCTCGGTACTCTCTACTCTGTTTTTTGGAAGAAAAAGTTGGACTCCTTCCAGAACAAAACTCTCCGTTGGATCAACAACTCCCCATGATACGTATCGAACGTCACCATCTCTCAAGCTCACAAAATCCCCACACTCGAGGACTTCATCCTAAAACTAACAAATAAAATCAAACACAGAGCCGAAGGGTCTCGATACACACACATCCAACAAATCATCACTGACCCTGCACCTCCGCAGCTCAGAAGAAAACGTCCCTTATGTCTGGTTTACGAACCACCATAAGTATCCAAAAACCCAAGCTCAATTCTTAAACACCACGCACTTTCGTAGCCAATCCCAGCGTATTCCATAGATACACCATCTCGTGTTCACACAAAATTTATCCCAAATTTAGTCAATAAACGTTCAATAAAGTCACTTTTTCAGTTTCAGATAAGGAGCCAATGTTCTTAAAACAGATGCTGTCTTAAAACCGAGACTACGGTCTCGCCAATTTTGCAGTGCAATCATTATACACCGACTCTTTGTCCGCAACAGTTGTTTGTCTGTCTGTATCCGTAGACAAGTCTCACACCGACTGACCCGTGAAATTGTAAATAATAAAACTCATAACTCGCACGAGACTCCGATTATCCTGTTTCTCGATTTGTTCCGGTCGCGTGGGAAAATCGATTATGTCCGCTTGGAAGGAAAATATATCTGGCCTAACTATACAGCGTCATATTTTGGGAAACCTTGAACTGGGAAGTTTTTTTCAAATTTAATTTAACCAGAAACGTAATAAAGCGTGTGGATGGAAAATAAAGAATATTGAACAGAATAGAAAAAGTACTTTATTTTTTTATAAAAAATAAAATAAAAATTGTAAATTTGTCAATTAATTACAGGAAATAAAATAACATTCTGATTTTATATAGTACTGTACAGCGTCCTTTGACCGTCCTTTAATAGAAAACACCATTATTAGAAATTCCACTATGGGTCACTTGTATTTACACATATATACAGAGTGTTCATAAAGTCCCTTTAACCCATTTATTATTTCTGTTATTGAAAATAAGTTAACAAAACTTTGTATATATCTTGTGTTGCACAACAGGAAATTTTGTTTGACATGTCTTTATGATTTTGGGGACCTTGAGGGTAAGGGGTAAGACATTTCAAATATGAAAGTAGGTCATGTAATACACCATTGAAAAGCTTATTAAAAGAGAAACAGAATGGCGCAAACTAGAACTTAGTATTTTGCTTCTTAGTAGATTATATGTTATTTTCCAATACTTTGAGTATCCATTACTTTGAAACGAAGCAATGTACTAAGTTTCTCTTTTATTAAGCTATTCAATCCTATTACTTTAAATGAGCAATTCTTGTATCTATCTTTGTATCTGTCGCTGATCTCGAAAACGGCTATAACGAAATCAAAGAAATTTTGTATTTAGGTGTAGTTTTGATTTTTAAGTTCACCCATATAGTTGTATTTCTTGAAAAAACGCAATTTTTTTAGGAAACCTAATTTAAAAGTTGAAAAATTTTAACATAGGGTCTTATGGGTTGCCATGTTGGTTACAAAATAACAAGGAAATAGTAAATAAAGCGATCAAAACAGCTGTTTATAAACAAGCCAATTTATCAATTTATACTGTTTTATCAGCTGTTCATTGAATAGTTTTTAATTACTGTTAAAAACAAGCTAATTTATACTGTTTTAGCACGTTGGAAATTATAATAAATTGGGCCTGATTTAACAATTAATTTATTTTGTCAAAAAAAAGGTAAACTTGGCAAAGATGGATAAATTCGAATAGTCAATTTTGTAATATAGGCCTGGCTCATTTCTGAAACATAGTATTGAGGTTATGTTAATCCTGCAATAATGTTTACTATATTTAGGCCTGGTTTCAAAACTTTTTACAGAAGATAGTAGAATTAGGACTAAAATCGTAATGAAAGCCTCTCACGTTTTTGTATTTGAGGTTATAATTATTAATCTTGTAATTACTGTTAATATATTTAAGCCTGGTTTCATAATTTTACAAACCTATGTACAAACGAGCCAAATATTAACGAGATTCTTTAGTGAATTTTCCAACTGCGAAGCGTCCAGGTGCAGAGCCCCTAGTGGTGTATTACATAATCTACCTTTATATTTTAAATTGCTAGCCCCCTTAATCCCCTAAGCTGCCAAAATCATAGAGGGTCAGATATGTCAAAAAATTGGTCCTGTTATGCAACACAAGGAATGTACTAAGTTTTGTTAACTTATGTTCAGTAACAAACATAATTAGAGGGATTAAACGGACTTTATGAACACTCTATGTATATCCATCCATCCATCCATCCATGTGTCTCAAAACTCTGTGAACGGAGTTATATTTTTGAAACCATTGCAGATTACGAAACAAAACTTGATATAGCGTTTCTTTAAAAAAAATGTTGAAGCAATTATAATTTTTTTTTATTACCTTTGGCGGGCGGACCGCAGGGAGATGCAGGAAAATATACAGAAGATGTCTCCACGCGTACTTTTACGGTATTTTACGTTTTGATCGATTTTGGAAGAACCAAGCGAGCTATAAGGTCGTGTAAAACATGTTCAAAATAATATCCTACTTTATTGTTTAGAGAAACCCATAATTTTAGTACGAAAAATCTCAAAAAATAGTTTTTTCCGGTCGATAAATGTACTCCGGTTGTTGATTTTTTGGGTTACGATCTCTTCCGAGTGACTTAGAAAATCGAACTTTGGACCAAATAGAACGTAAAATGCGGCCATTAGAGTGCGAACACATAATATTTTCATATGTATAGGCCTATATAACGTTTTTAGTGACACCCATAAATGTATTCTGGGGACCATGATCGGTGCTCATTGACTACTCCCGACCTTGGGGTCTCACCATAAGAGTCACTGCAATAGCTCATCTTTCCCATGGAAATTCGCTAATTAGTTTTGGCACCTTTATGAAGCCCCAGTAAAGAGCTTTCCACGGGTATTTCTGTCGCCTTCCTCTGGCAATTAAAAGCCGAACTAGCGCAATAAACACAAGTACAATAGTTTCAGTTATTATATTGGTAGGCCTGAGATTGCTGGACGCATCGGTACACGTGCCTGTATATACTGTATATACTCTCACTCCGAAGCTCTCTTAAAGTTTTTCCGTCTCGCATTACAAATTGAAGAACGTTACTTTTTCACCCCCTCAGAGGGGATGTGATGAAGTCATGAACTAAGTGGGGATGAGAAGGAAAAATGGGGGTTGAAACTCTTAAGGGAAATTTAAAATGTTCCTTGAAAAATGAGACGGAGTTAGGAAGCACGATTTACTGGATGGCGTGTAACACGTGATTTAGCGCCCGTTTTACACGGACTCTGTCATTAGCTAGACAGCACAAACGGATACTAGTTGTAAAGGTGGACTGGCGACGTTGTGAAAACGTATGTTAAAAGTATTTTTTAATTGCATCATAGAATTCCCCATTTTGTTATTTACTAAAAGCAGTTTAATTATTCAATTTACTAGAAAATTGCTAGTTTACTCACGTGGAAATCGTTCCGTACCATCAAGTTTTACCCAAATCATATTTATTGTTATTATTGAAGCAAAAACTTCTAAAGACGCACCAAGTAAAAAAAAAAAATTGCGGGTGGTGAATTGGATTTTACCGTTACGTTCTACTATATAAATAGTACACATGTGTATATAGCAGAGTAAATATTTTACTTAGTAATACCTCAGAAATGGACTTTGTGTTTCCTAATTTTGTAAATTGCGTTAAAATAGTCTCCTTGGTAATACCTCTGAAATGGACACTGTGCTTCCTCATTTCGTAAGTGGGTTTGAAATAGTTTGCTTGATAATACCTCTGAAATGAACATTATTGTGCTTCCTCATTTCGTAAGTGGTTTTAAAATAGTTTACTTGATAATACCTCTGAAATGGACATTGTGCTTCCTCATTTTGTAAATTGCGTTAAAATAGTCTCATTGGTAATACCTCTGAAATGGTCATTGTGCATCCTCATTTCGTAACTTGTGTTAAAATAGTTTACTTGGTAATACCTTTGAAATGGACATTGTGCTTCCTCATTTCGTAAGTGGTTTTAAAATAGTTTACTTGGTAATACCCGTGAAATGGACATTGTGCTTCCTCATTTCGTAAATGGTTTTAAAATAGTTTCCTTGGTAATACCTCTGAAATGGACATTGTGCTTTCTCATTTTGTAAATTGTGTTAAAATAGTTTACTTGCAAATACCTCTGAAATGGGCGTTGTGCTTCCTCATTTCGTAAGTGGCTTTAAAATAGTTTCCTTGGTAATACCTCTGAAATGGACATTGTGCTTCCTCATTTCGTAAGTGGGTTTAAAATAGTTTCCTTCGTAATACCTCTGAAATGGACATTGTGCTTCCTCATTTCGTAAGTGGTTTTAAAATAGTTTACTTGATAATACCTCTGAAATGGACATTGTGCTTCCTCATTTTGTTAATTGTGTTAAAATAGTTTACTTGGTAATGCCTCTGAAATGGACATTGTGCTTCCTCATTTCGTAAGTGGTTTTAAAATAGTTTACTTGGTAATACCTCTGAAATGGACATTGTGCTTCATCATTTTGTAAGTTGTGTTAAAATAGTTTACTTGGTAATACCTCTGAAATAGACATTGTGCTTCCTCATTTTGTAAGTTGTGTTAAAATAGGTTATGGTAGTGGTAAAATAATTAAATTTCAGACTAAACCAATATGACAAACGATTTGTAGTTATTACAGTTTTCACTTCTGCCAGGATCCCGCGACTGCTTTTTTTATGTGTTCCTCGCTATAGGTATATATATTTTAAAATATTACAACTTTTTTTATAGCGAATAATTCGATCACGCAGCTGAACCCCTGATGTGAATTGAGCGAATTTCCAAAATTAAGTTTATATGTTTTACGGTTTCAACCAACTACCTGGGAAATTAATCTATTCACAAAGGCGCTGAGTAGCTGCCTGCGTTAATGAAATATATTAGTAGAATTTTTTGCACCTCAGCCTCCAACCCCGGCTCAAGTGCTGCTTCGTTGCGCTCGTAGAGGGAAAAACTCGCGAATTTGCATCTCGACCTTGCGGCCTCGTATCAGAAACTACCCCTTAATGAATATGATGCGGGTAATTTAATGGTATTTTCCGTTTTGATCTGTTCAGAAATAATCTACTACTTTTATTTTGTTAGATAAAATCGTTAAAAACTTGTAACTCTAGCACGAAAACGCTTAAAACATTTTTACTCCCTGTCGAAAAACGTGCTTTTAGTTGGATTTGTTGGCCAGTGAAATCGTCCACGCGACTTAGAAAACCAATATGTGTTCCAAATTTTGACCAAATCAGCTGTTTGTGAAATCATTCTTGAAACTCTACAGCAGTTCACATCAAACGAGGACTACCTGAACTATCTGCTCAGTATGAACGAAAATAATGCTCTACGTAAATATGTTCTCTGGAGCGGTAAAGAACAATCCCGGCGTTAACCAACCTCAAACAAGAAAGTAATAATATGCAACGTGGCCTGGCAACAATAAAAAAATATGTAATCAGCTGTTCTAAAAACCAACCACTACGCTTTAATTTCAGTAGTTTACTTTGGGACTAAACGTAAATTAGGTATCACAATGGAAGAACTATTTGGGAAATTAATTTCACGTGTTTGAGTCATCTAAATAAAAACAATTAAATTACATGTTTCATGTATTAAGTTTTATTGAGGAGTGAAATGGGTACGATAATTCTGTCACACCCAGTATCAGGGATGAGAAGTGGGTTACTTAGTATAAGAGGTGTAGAAGGGAAGGGGTTACATCTGGATAACTTCCAGGTTCCACCCCTTGTGTAATTGAGTTATGTATTGAGATCTGTGTATTGTCTATCCACCCCTGTTTTGGCACGGTGAACTGTGGCTCAAGTATTTGTTATTAATTTAAACCACCCCCGCGCATCCTGGTTTGTTAAATCAACAGTTTTATTGTTTATTTTAGAAACACTCGATGTTGTTAAGTAAAGAGTTAAA
>JAGFPH010002844.1:16189-27781 GCA_018207615.1 Philaenus spumarius | reverse complement strand
TATTGTTACACATTGTCCGGTAGTTTTGAACCCTAAATTTACTCTTGTTGTTTATAAAAAAATATGGTTTTTCAATTATTGTATTCTCATTTTTAAATGTTAATAGGCCGCCATTTTGAAACAGATTATTGTAACAAGTTGATTTTGTTTAAACTAGGTCGTTACATTAATGAGCAACGTTCAAAATGTCCACTCAATCTGTTCAGCAAGTCAGTATAACCCCAAACTGTGCATTATAAACTATCCACTATGGATAGTGATCTATAAACTATGCATTATGAACTTTAACTACGAACGTTGAGCTTCGAAATCTAAACTAATAACTATTACATATTAACTGTAAAATACAATCTGTAAACATGAGCAATCCCATTTAAAATATGAACTACAGATATAAACTGTCAACTATGGAGTATAAACTATGAGCTATAAACTATATTCTACGGATTATGAACTACAAAATTCAACCTATAGCTTATGAGGTATAAACTATAAACTACAGATATAAACTATAATCTATGGAGTATGAACTATTAAATATAAACGATAAATTATGATCTATGTGCTATAAAATATATACTACTGTTTATGAACCACAAAATTCAACTTATAGCTTATGAGGTATAAACTATAAATTAAGATTTATGAACGATGAATTAAAAACCGTTGAAAATTATCTATAAACTATGGATTCGATCTATAAACGATGAACCAAACACAATCGATAATGAACTATAAACTATGGATTATGAACTTTAAACTACGAACGATGAGCTATGAGCTTCAAACTGTAAATTATCAACTATGAACTACAAACTATACCAGTGGCTTATGATTTATTAAATACGAGCTATGAACTGTAAATTACGAACTTTGAGCTATCTATGAGCTTCAAAATGTAAATTATCTACTATGAAGTACAAACTATACCAGTGGCTTATGATTTATTAAATACGAGCTATGAACTGTAAATTACGAACTTTGAGCTATCTATATGAGCTTCAAAATGTAAATTATCTACTATGAACTACAAACTATAACCAGTGGCTTATGATTTATTAAATATGAACTATGACCTGTAAATTATGAACTATAAATTACGAACTTTGAGCTATCTATGTGCTTTAAACTGTAAATTATCTACTATGAACTACAAACTATAACCAGGGGCTTATGATTTATTAAATATGAACTATGAACTGTAAATTATGAACTATAAATTACGAACGGTGAGCTATGAGTTGCAAACTGTAAATTATCAACTACGAACTACAAACTATAACCAGTGGCTTATGAGGTATTTGAACTATGAACTGTAAATTATGACCTATAAACTGTAGGTTAGAAACTGTGAAAATAAACGAGGACTTATGAACTCGTTCAATTAATGAACGAAAATCAGATGAAATCAATACAATTAAAAACGTAGCATAATCCTATGGTTATAATTCATCCATAGTTGATAGTTGTATCTATAAACAAACCATGAAATTAAATAGAAATAAAACACTTCTTGAACCGGACCTAAAAGAGCAAAACAAATATATCACAATGAGATTTACTCCTTTACTTGATAAACAGACTCGCAACACATTCTAGAAACAGGGCTACAATATAGCCTACAGAACATACAACAGCATAGGCCAAATGTTAAATAAGAAAACGAGGAGACAAGATGAATATAGCAATAGCGGAGTGTATAAATTAAATTGCATTTACTGTTACTAATATTATATAGGACAGGCTGGAAGACCTTTTAGAACAAGATTCAAAGAACAACACTTGCCAAAGAAAAAACTTCACACTAACAAATCCACGTTCGCAGAACACCTTATTGGTAATAACCATTCCTACAAAAACATTGATGGTCATATGGAGATTGTACATTGAACACAAAAGGAAAGAATTATGAACATATTGGAAGAATTTGAAATTTACAAACATACTAAAGATAACCCAAATGACATATTGAATGGTAAACTTACATTTAATTATAATTGTTTATATGATGTTATAAAGAGATTACCCCCAGACACTAAGTACATGTAGAAAGTAGCACTCGACCAAAAAGATAAGACATTGGGTAGCCCATCCATTCAACTATTAGAACTGACTAGTGAAACATGTATGTACATAGTGAAATTTAATACTACTGTATTTTTACAGCTACAGTGACATGTACAGTTGTACAAAAAGTAATATTTTAATCGAATAAGTGTTGTACACATGTTTGTGTGTGTAAATGTCACCTTGAAGATGCCGTCAAAGTAACGGCGAAACATGTCGCAAGATAAATACAAAAAACAAGGATTGTTTAGACTAAGGTATTTATAACCAATAATTATTAATAAATATAACAGTCCAGTTGGCTTACATGAATTCTATTGAGTTTTAACTACAAACTATGAACTAGGAGCTATAAATATCGGATCAACTGTTGTATAAGTGTAAACAAATGACAAACAATAAATAACTCAATAATCGCAGTCACCTCTGTTTAGAATGTTTGAACTGTTGGGTATAAATATCAAATGTTAGTGTGTGTAAAGGATGGAGTAGATAAATAAAAGTTTAACAGAATATATTGTCTGTGATAACGGATTAAAACACAAATAAATCTTCGTGAATCAGTTTTTATGTTCTACAATCAGCTGATACACGACTGTCCTCTATCTGGGTTACGTTGAAATACAGCCTTAACCTATCCAATAGCGCAGCCATTTCTTTATTCTCGATTCTATCGATTTCTGGTCTAACAAATACATGTTTTATTCCAGTCGAATGTTTCTTCTGTGGAAAACTGTTGTGTGTGTTCGCTTCGCTCTTTTAAACTGACCCCGAAAGGCTTCTCGTTTCATTTCATTACGAGTGATTAATTGGGGAAATATTTTGCAATTAACAGTGGACAGGTGAGCTAAGGAGTTTTGACAGGCCTCGTTATAACACATTCATCAAAATCCGTAATGAATGAGACACTTAAATTTGTATGCAAAACACCAACGAGTTCTGCTTTTGTTGGGCAGTTTTAAGGTTTGAGATAGTCTTCAGTGAAAACGCTATTGTCAGCGAATTTCCATAGGAAAGATGAGCTATTGCAGTGACTATTATGGTGATACCTAAGGTCGGGAGTAGTCGATGAGCACCGATCATGGTCCCCAGAACACGTTGGGTGCCATTACAAATTGTGTATATGTGTTCGCACTATAACGGCCGCATTTTATTTACGTGTTACACACGTTGGTTTTATAAGTAGCTAGGACGAGTTCATTAGCCAAAAGATTCAACAATAGAAAGCACTATTTTTACCATAAATAAATTTTGTTTTTAGTTTTTTCATACTAGAATGAATACAAAAATAAATATAGAAGATTATTCAGCACATTTTGTTTTTCACACGACCTCGTCTAGTTAATCCAAAATCTATCAAAACGTAAAATACGATAAAAGTACTTGTTTCAAGTGCACGAGGGGGGATTTTACATTGGGGCAGCAAAGCGCAGTCGGTGATCCGAAGGAGCAAATTCGAGGTGCAATCTCAAAAAGCAAGTTTATCAGCTGCAAGCGGAACGAAGCACCGCTTGAGCCAGCGTTTTAGGCTGAGGTGTAAACAAATTCTACTATGTATTTCGTACTTGGAGGCAGCTATTCAGCGCCTTCGTCAGTAGACCAAGTTCTCAAATTGTTGGTTGAAACCCTAAAACGTATAAACTATATTTTTTTTAATTCGCTCAACTCACGTCAGCACATCAGCTGAGTGATCGAATTATTTAGTAATTCACTACATCTGTTTCGGAACAATTGCCATCATCTAGTGCTCGTAAATAATTAAAATGTGCAATACAGTTATACAACACACAATTATATTTTACCACAAAGTATTTATTGAAACGCGTTTCCACAATTTCGCTATCTTCAATGTCGTGCGAAGTGTAATAATCAAACTATAACTAATTTTAATCTCAAAACAGTACTGTTCAAGTTAAATTTCATCAAGTATAACAACTAACAACTCAAGATCAATATTTATTTAAATAGGTGGTTGTTTGGCAAAAAATGACACGCTGAGAGAATTGAGGTTCCGAGTAACTGAGAAAATGTATTTTGTTTTAAAAATAACTGGGTGAAAATTGTAAAGAAAAAACCTAAACCAAAATTATTTTTTCTTAAGTTTGTTTAGGCGTTATTAGTCGGGATTAGGTAAAGTTAAAATAGGTTATGTAAGAAGAACTAACATATCGTTATGTTTATTCTACCTCCTAAACAGAAGTACAACAAATACAGACAGGACTGAGGAAAGGCTGGCTCTAATCCCTTGTATGTAAGGTTTGACCGAACAAGTTCAGTCTTGTATCACGTTCCTCTATCTGACTCAACGATTCTAAAGAGGCCCTCACACTGGCAAAAATATTGCTAAAAAAAGTGTGCAAAATATTGTTAAAAAAAGTGTGCAAAAATATTTAGCTAAATTTGTGTGCAAAATATTGATTGATCGTGTACTCCTCACACTAGACACAAATATTGCACAACATTTCAATGTCAATTAACTTTTCACGATGGCTCGTCGCGTTGTACTCAGCCATAGTTGCCTACGTCGCTTTACCCAGAGCTGACCCGGAGGTTACAAGTATCATAGTTGCATTGTCTGCAGCGTTAATGGAGACTTTTATAATAATAATAAGAAGAAGAAAAGAGTGTGGGTCAGGAGAATCGACCAACTCATGGTCATCGCAGCCTACTTCGTGAACTGAGCCTGGAACCTAAACTTTATACAAATTTCCTGAGGATGAATGAAGAGGTTTTTGAGAAACTGTTGGACATTCTCTCATGCTGCAAAATATTGACGGGTCCGCAAAATGTTTCTAAACTTTCAGAAAACTTTTGAATGCTCCACAATATATATTGAATAACCCTTTTTGCGCAATATTTCTCCTCACACTTTCAATACGTTTGCACAAAAACGACATCTAGCCAGTGTGAGGGCCCCTTTACCCTTTCGTTCCCATTTTTCTCGGACATTATACGTGTCATATAAAGTAATACGAATTCTTAATGAAATAGTATTTTTTCTATTTTGCCCTCCCAGACAAAATTACACACTGTGGCTTATTATAAGTGGTTATTTCTATCCTATTAACGAGGCAGAAAATTCCTGGAGGAAAACAGATTTTAAGTTTGGTAACTAAATAAAGTGTACTTACGATAAACGTTTAGAGTCAAATAACTTCGTTAAAATAAAAATAGAAATTATTTAAAGAATTCTTCAGTTAAATTCCATTCTGCCAACCAGAGAATTTTCTCGAGAAAATGATTCTGAATACAGTCGCTGCCTGTACAATCTTATACAAAGTTTATATTGATGGCAGGCTTATGTCAATATACACGATATCCGGCTCTAGAAGGCCGTGAAGCTTAGGAACAAGGGTTACAGAAGGCACTGCCAAACAATATCATTGCCTCGAGGCATTGGCGAGGAAATGAGACGGAAGAAGGGCAAAAGAAAGCGAAGAAAAACTCTCTATTCTGTTAGCGTAGATGTCGTTTCTCAGCTGGGGTTTATTTAAGGAGGGTGGATCCTCCCCCGGGCGTCGTACGTGCTCTATGACCTTGGAAACTGTATTTTATGTGTATTTTTTTATTATAATGGAGATATTGCATTGGTTCTTTTGAACAGTAGTAAGAATCGCGCAGCTGGTGCTCTGGAACGATACGGGTTGGGTTTTATGTACTTTTTAGTGTTCTCTAACTTAAAAGTAAAAACCCGGAGATGTCAACAGTTTCTAAAGTTTTACCATATACTAAATATATCGAACTAACCATTTACAATGACCAATGTGGAAATGCATTATACATTGTTAATGGAAACCAATAAAAGAAGAAGATGGCGCGGCTATAAGATTGTACTTTGTACTGTATCAAATATACTGTATTATATTCGCTTCGATCCATGGCAAAGCAAATGCAAACAGATTATTGTATACTCTGATATTTTCACGGAAATTATGATTTGTCGGTTACCTCTACATAGCTAGTGTAAGACAGAGATTGAAGTAGACACGACCACCCCCAATAATTCGAACTACGGAATTTCACCATTAGTATTTACTGGTATTCATCTATATTTCAAACAAATTTTGATATTACCAACTAAAGGAAACAATATAATTTACAACACCAGATGTTTGACTTATAACACAGTAAATATTTTTGTTTACTTTAACCCAATTTAAATTTAAAAAAAACTGTTGTGAATAATAATTACCCTATTTTAAATTTTCCAAATTGGTTACAAATAAACGTGTTTTGGTTCAATGCAGGGCTAAACTAAAATGATGTTATTTTTAATTTAAATCAGCTGTTTTACTTAAAATATGTTTGATTGAATTATAACACAGTAAATATGTTTCGTTGATTTTCGTTTGCGTTTGCTTTTAGTTTGCTAATCTAACCTAAAGAAGCTGTTGGTCGTGAGAAGAATAAACTGATTCTAAATTTGCTAAGTTGGTTACTATGAGAATGTAAACGAACATGTGTTGCTAAGCTTTTGACCCCATCAGCTGTTTTATCTGTTATAGGTTTGGTAGTGAACCGACAAAGTTTCACTATTTCTTGTATAATAATAATAATTATAAATACAAAATTGTAACAAGTAGGCCTACAGTTTTATTATAAAATCATATCTAAATTTTACAACATTTTATTATTTTATAACATTTAAACCTTTGAACTATTTTACATGTCAATATGAAATAACAATCAATTAAAAAATAGTATTTGTATCTTTCTTGATGTATTATATATTAATAATCTATATATTAATAGGCAAGCACAAAACTTGTCGTCCTTTTTTCTCAGCTTGTGTGCATCGTAGGAGAAATTCGCGCATACCGTTAGAAAGGTAGTGTCCTGTAGATGAGCAGAATCCCATTATAATTTACATCGGTCCTCAGGGATACGCCCCAGTAGCCCTCAAAGTTTCAATGGTAATCTTATGGAAGGTCAATCTTAAGGAAGAAGAAGAAAGATTTATTTTGATTTTATCAGGGGCACAAAAAAACAGCTGTTCGTATAAAAAGCTTAAAACAGCTGATTTTGATCAACACCTGATTTTGATCAACAACTGATTTGGATCAAAAACTGAATATAATTTTAGGTTAGGTAAATCAAGCAATAGCAATAGCGAAGCATTGCCGGGTCCACTAGTATATTATGTAAATGACACATTTTAACAAATAGGCCTACAGTTATTAATCCTTTTAACTGTACACATTTGCCGAGTTAAAAATCCCCTCATCATAGTTAGGTAGGCCTAGATAAAGTCTGTTGTTTTTAAATAGTAATTTTTTAAATTATGTATTTCTGATGTGTATTTAATAAATCTGCCTTTGATTTTTCACGGGGCTTACTAGTAGGTGAAATATTAACGAACAGAAATGTTCCACAAATAACATAGTAAATATTGAAATAGGTATAATTACCTGTTATACTGTCTATCCAATCCTTGATTATTTGTTGTGACGACGGTCACTTATATCACATATAAAAATATATATTTAAAATTATATTTCTCTCACTAGTGAGGTCGTCGAAGATATTTGTATATGTGATATAAGTGACCGGAAGATGGGATAACCGTGAAACCGCGGTCGTCACAACAAATAATCAAGAATTGGATAGACAGTGTAACAGGTAATTTATACCTATTTCAATATATGTTATCATTCCAATCCGGGAGCTTACATATTGAAAATAACATAGTCTTTAGAATTGTAACTACAAAACCAATTAAACAAAATAAAATATGAAAGCAATCATGGGAATGCCGACAGAAGTGAAAACTGTCATTAATATATATCGTCGGTTAATTATATTGGCTTAATCCGAAATTTGATAATTTTAGAGGAATCACCAAGTACACTAATTTAACACAACTTACAAAATGACTAAAAGCAATGTCCATTTCATTTGCAGCGTGACGTGACTGAACCCATACACATATTTAGTTTAAACCTTTGAATTTGCCACTGCCTATTTTATTTCGTCCATTTCTTCTACTTTTACGATCAACTGTTATATTCAACTTTTGGTTTATATTATTACGAGTGTAAACCAATACGGTAGACGAAATCAAAAACTCAAAGCCTCTCACTTCAAGTGCGTATCGCGAGTTCGTATATTTTACATCATCCAAAAAGTGCTCGGTGCGCCAATCAGTTAACCTTAAACAAGAGTGAAATTAAAAAATTTATATCACTAATTCTTGGAACAAACTGTTTTTTTCTTCCAAGCTAGGCCTTACAATTTTGGTGAGTACAGTTCAACATTTCAACTCAATCGAAGAAGTCGTTCTAGAGACATAAACTATTAATTAAATGAAACAAAATTGCGGTAGCTGGTAAAAGAAGCGTTTCGAGACCTATGTTTTTCAGAACATTTTTACTTATTTTAATCCCCTGAATTATCTCATCTTATTACAGAAATCTTCTTCATAAAGAAAAAGTCCCACCTAAAATAAAGGTCACGGTTAAATTATCTCGTTCACAATTTTCAGAGCGTATCGAGCAGGTTGTTTGTATCCCTGGTATAAAGATAATGGAATGGTGAAACACTGTTTACACAAAAGGTCCGGGTTAGTTCGTAACATCTTCTATTTTAACCTTTTACTAATAATACTCGTGATATATCGATTGTTGGAAGATGCGTTAACATAATCGATTATAACGTCCTTCAACTTTAAGTAATTGTCGAGGCATGTTTCTACTTTCTCGTACAATTACAAGCGTATTTCATGTATTTAGGTTTCTGGAATTAAAAAAAAGTCTTATTCAATATCTCCAAACAATTTTGAAACACTATTTGCAGACTCCGAATGATGTTTGGAGTCTACAAAAAGCTCTCGCGATTTTCACTTCGAGACTCCGAGTTATTCATTTTCCGATGGTTAAACAATCACTTTGATTTATAAATAGAATGTAGAAGAACTCCCAGTCACCTGGAGTTTTGAGTGATTATCACTCAGCTAAATCGCTGACGTGAGTTTAGAGAATTTCCAAAATGAAGTTTATATGTTTTAGGGTTCCAACCAACCATTTAGAAAATTCACGAAGGCACTGAATAGCTGACTGCGTGTACGAAATATATTAGTAGAATTTGTTTCCACCTCAGCCTCCAGCCCCGACTCAAGTGGTGTATCGTTCCAGCGGAAACACCCGCTTTGAGAGTTTCCATCTTGACCTTGCACCCTCCTCGGATTATGGATTGATTCGCTTCGCTCGCAACGGATAAAACTCTCTTTGCATAGTAAATGTATGGTGTTTTACGTTTTGATCAATGTTGGGGAAACGAGACGATCTGTGATAGTAACAATAATTTTTATTTAATGAGGCGAAGTTAGGACCATTGGTTCCCCTTTCCTACTTATCCTCGAATTTCAAGAAACTTAAATACATAAAAATTCACAGTGCAAACAAAAATTAATAAACAGACAAAAACTAGAAATAATTATTACTTCTAAAACAAAATATACAGAAACTGAGAACTAAAAATATACACATTTATCTCCTAAGTAAAATTAAACTATGCTATACTATAATACATTAACACACTTGCACTCTCAAACACACACACATTCAAGAACATGCATCAAAACCTGCCCGAGCGCCCGAAATTGTCGCAGAACCAACAACCCCCAAAGCTATAATTTAGTGTAAAATAAACGGTACCAGATAACTGCCACATACTTTCTCCCAGTTTATACCATCCCAAGAGTAGCATAGGAGGTGCTTATTTAGAATTGCAAAAGTAGAACATACCATGGAAAATATTAGATGCATGTAACACACTTTCATTTTATGTTATTATATTATAATATTATTATTATTATTAAAACTGTTCTAACGATTTCAAAATAAAATGCACCAAACATGTCAATTAGGACTTTATAGATGCACGAAAAATGTTTTTGAAAACTTTTGAAAAACAACCCCGTTTTGGCCAAAAACCCCCAAAAATCAGTTATTATTATTATTATCTAAACGAGAATTTTTAAAAAGATGCGGTTTTTTGCATATGGTAGCGTACATTAAGGGCTACAAATAAGCCAAATTTTATCAAAATCGTTAGAGCCGTTTTTGAGAAATTTTGATTTTTTTCGTTTTTTTGTCATTTTTGGGGGGTAAAACCCCTTAAAAATTTGAAGAAAAAAATGCCTGGAGATATTCCAGAACTGCACCTACATACCAAATTTCATCAAAATCGGACCGTTGGTAAGGTCTCCAGCTCTGTACACATCCTAACACACAGACACACGACAGACATCACAAAAAAACACTTTTTTGGGTTCAGGGAGCACCAAAACAAATAATTTCACTAAAAATATTTTTGGGTTAAGGGAGCACCAACACAGATAATTCCACCAATCAATTTTTTGGGGTTCAGGGAGTACCAAAACAGATAATTCTACTAAAAATTCAAATTAGAAAATTTGGACGAAAACCATGTACTACGTATAGGGGGGAGAAAGTAAAAAACTGTATGTGCAGAATAATCTCCTATATATATATATATATATATATTTCTTTAGATAACACCAACAAAATGCATCATTCTAGTACGAAAAATCTCTAAACATTGTTACTTCCTGTCAAAAACATGATTCCAATTGTTGGGGTTTTTTTTTTGCTACCGAGGTACTTCGAAAATCTACGTGTGTACCAAAATTGGACCAAATCGGACGTAAAATGCGGCCGTTAGAGTTATATAATATAATATATAATAGCTATAATTTTATTGACACCCCAAAACGTGTTATTGGGACCATGATCGGCGTTCATTGACCACTCCCGACCTAGGTATCACCATATAAGTCACTGCAATAGCTCATTTTTCCTAATAAGGTTTACATGTTGCCATAACAAATACACATCATTAACTGTATTTCTTTTGCTTGCAGGTAAGCTCTTCAGTGATATGTCTTCAGTGATATGTGGTTTTAACGCCAAACTGTAAGTCCATCTTTTAACGAACAATATATAATACATATACGGAGTGTCTAGAAAATACTGTCCTAAATTTGAACAGGCTGTTATATAGTTGAAAATAAGAGAAAAAGTTTCAATAGACTTAGGTCCAGAAATGCCTAGTTTTCGAATGGAAATTGTTTGTTTATTTTAAATTCTTTTGTAAAGTTAGAGGTTTTTGAGATTTACATTAAACATTTTAAACGGCCGCCATTTTGAAAATATATGAGAAAACGTTTTGGTTCTTTGTACATGGGTAAAATACGTATCCAAAGTGTGTGTTCAATGTATTTCCTACTTCCAAAAATATTAAGTACTAGCTGACCCGTACGGCGTTGCCCGTGGTTGTTAGTATTTTCAGTCTTTTTGACGTAATTGTATTCTTTTTAAGTGTTCGTTGAATACCCGTGCGTATCCTACTGTGGTCATGAAAAAAAGGCACTGATAAGAAAGCACTGAAAATTTTATTCCTGTAAACTACTAACATGAAAAAGCTTTAAATATATCGTTTTAATTTATAGTTTTTACTAATTTTGACTTTCACTTAATTTCATTGACAATGTTGCGAGCACCTACA